>APFE030253351.1:533-17205 GCA_000404065.3 Pinus taeda | reverse complement strand
GCCTCAAAACGGCTCCGGAAGTTCAGGACTCGAAAAACTGCTAAAAATAGTAAACTGTGCTATAATTTAGGAAACTGAAAAAGCTGAAAGAGACAATTGTGGGGGTCCAAATGGGATAGGTGGGTGGCCACCAACATCCACCTGGATCGTTTTTGCTCCCCGTACCATCGAGTATATAACCCCCTCTAGGTTGCAATCCTTTATCCATAGGAAGCTGATTCATCTGCCTTGCAAACGCGATACACCGAACATAGCACTCAGGGTGATTGCCTTCTTGTACTTCTCGGTTCGCCGAGGGGTATTCTGAAGTTCACAGTTGCCTAGTAATCCTATTTACCTAGATCATCCAGAGCATTCATTTGATCTTTTTTACTCATTAAACTTAAAATATCATTTGAGCACTTTTCCTTTCGAGCTCGTTTCCAATCGAAAGTGATAGAATCATCTCTGTTTCTTTCTTAACTCTTAAGAAATGAAAGAGCGCCAGTTTACTTATGCGTCTTAATAATTAATTGCCCACGATCTGATAACGTCATGTTATTCTTTTCTAGACCAAATCATGATTTTCCCTTAAAGAACATTTTAAAGCCTTAAAAGTGTATCTCTCTTTTTTCCTTTTAACTAAGACAAGGTCATCATGGTTGAACCATCTGGTTCACCTAGTTCCTCTTCCTCTCCTTCGTCTAAAAGATTGCCCGAGGAGACATTTCTTGAGTTACCAGAGTCGCTCGAGGACCAAGGTGTTGAAATCGGAATTGTTTTGAGCATTCAACCTTTGTCATCTCGTCCTCCATCTACTTTAGATATTGGTTCATCTTTTGATCTTGGCCCGGAATCTCCAAACAATTCCATTCAAACTCCTGAGAGTTCGCCAACCACTGACAGTCATCTTGGACTGGCTATCTATCTTCTGAATCCTTTGTTTGATCCTGTTGTGATACCACTTGAGCATCCTTACAATCTGTACGATCAGTCAGGTGTTCCTTTGGAATTATCTCCTCATACTTCTTTGGTTGTTCGTCATCGTTTGTTGCCAGATATGGAACCCGAAGGCGATGCTCTAGTCACCTCTCCAGAGGAGTCAAAAGTTTCTACTCCACACACTCTTAAGGAGGAAGAACATCCTTTTCTGGCTGAAGGCTTCTCCTATACAGGGAGCACTCCCGCTAGTGTGTCGCCTAATTTTGTGTCTTTGGCATAGTTGGTTTCAGGTACACCTAGTGCCTCATCACTTTACCATAACCATGTTTGGGCATCCAACGCATGCCTACTTTAGGTCTGTTCGTTGCGAACTCGATCACCCAACAGGCTGTTACCTCAGTCTTAGTGCAACCCACCATTCCGAACCCTCTTGTATCATCAATGCTAGTCACTTGCCCAGTTCAACCAGTGGTCTCGAGGAATGTCTCTGTTAGTTCCTCCATCCTCTGGTCAGTGGCCAAGCTGTGCACCGCCTAGGGGGAAAAACCTGAATGTTTCTATGGTGTTAGGTGCCACCAATGTGAGTGGCTCACAAACTCACATTCTTGATATGAAGAAACCTTCTTCTGGCATTATTCACAACCCTGCTGATCCTACTGGATCAAGCAATGTCCAGTACCGACAGGCTGAAAATCCCGTTGGTCCGTTTGGGTCGACCAATGTCTAATATTAGCAGCCCTATGAGGCTTCAATCTAATATCAAACTCCTTACGTTCCATATGGTTCTCAAGGAATGGTTAATCAACCTTACACCCTTCAGTCTAGGCAGTACATTCAGCCTAGCTCATCCACTTTCCAGGGTGGCTATGGCCAGATTCAGTTCAGAAAATTTTCGGGCACTGTTCAAGTACCCTTGCAACAGCAAGGACAACCTCTACAACAACAAGGGAAACCTTTGTTGCAATAAGGGCTATCAACACAACAACAAGGGAAAATGATCCCACAACAAGGTCAACTACAACAACTGCAAGGGCAACCCTTGCAACAATTACAGAAAACTGTGTAGCAATAGATTGATTATGCTTCGTAAACCTCCCAGCCCATGTCCTCGTAGGGCCAACCTATGTAGCCCCAATGACAAATTTTGTAGCCATAAGGCCAACCCTTGCAGTAACAAAACGAACTCGGGCTGCAAAAATCCTTGTACACATATTAGCAGGGTCAACACTTGCAAGGGCAAGGCCAGGGTCAAGTCCTGCAGCAGCAGGCCCAAAATCCTAATGTCCTAGGTCAACAGGTCCAAAATTCTTCTTGCCAAGGGAAGCAGATTAAAAACCCTAATGTCCTAGGTCAGAAGGTACAAAATACTTTTTGGTCAAGGGTAGCAGGTACAAAATCCCTATGTCCAAGGGCAACAAGTGTATCATCCTTATGCCCAAGGACACCAAGTCCAAAATCCTCTTATTCAAGGACAACAGGTTCACCACCTGTATGTTCAGGGAAAACAAGTACAATATCCATATGTCCAAGGTCAATAGGCTCAAAAGTCTTTTAACCCATACATTACTTATCGGAAACCTATGACTGGATAGTTCCAAGGTATTCAAGGTCAAAATCCTCCCTATGGCCAAGGTAACCCACAATGGGGGCAGCATCAAATGCAATGTGGCCAAAATCCCCCACTGTGGGGCCAAAACCATTACCAACAGGGATGGGCTCCTCCGCTAAGACCCGCTTATCGACCTCCTATGCTGTTTAATACTCAATTGCCATTCTTGGCCACACTAGAGTTGCCAAATGTGTCTCGCCTTACGAATGATCCAATTCTTCATTCGCCATACTGGCCTCCGGTGTCATCCAAGATACCGTGCAATTGTCCTAAGTTCAATGGGAAAGAAAAAGAAGATCCTCAAGCCCACGTGATGACATATCACCTCTGGTACTCTTCGAACTCTTAAGTTGATGGTTCCATTTGTCTCTGTCTTTTCCAACAAACCCTAATAGGTGCTACAACCAAGTGGTACATCGAGCTTCCTTGAAGTACTTACCATGACTTTAACTCTTTAGCCATGGCTTTCCTCACGCATTTCCAGCTTCTGGTTCGCTATGAATCTGGAACCTATTTGCTCACATCCCTTAAGCAAGATACTACAACACACATCTCCGATCACATCCATGAATGGAGAGGTAGATGTCACCTGATCAAATTCGAGATTTCTGTTCAGTTGCTTACTGAATGGTTCACTAAATCATTAGTGGCCCCAATTGCTCGCGATATAGCTATGGGTGGATGTGTTACTGAATAACAAGAAATTTCTCATGCCCATTACTTAGATCTAGTTTACTCTCAGTCTGGCACTTTGTATGAGTTATTACCTGATGCTCCGCGGCCATCATGCGATCCCTTGGCATCAAAGTTGCAAGTTGCACCTCTTATCGATGGAGTTATTGGTTCAGTATCCTAGATCAGAGAAAATTTTAAGAACCACCCTAAATTTATATGTATAATAAATGTGCGAATCCCCATGATACATCGGAAAAATGGGAGGTGATTTTATCAATAATAAATATGTATACATAATTTTTTTGGCGAATCTCTCACCAGATTATATTATCTTGTCAAGTCATGGAGGATCTTTCACTCAATTATAAAATCTTGTAAGATCTTGGCAAATCTTTCACTGAATAATAAAACATTGTGAAGTCTTTGCGAATTTTTTGTGAAAGTATGAAACCTTATATGATAATAGGAAAACATATTCATTAAATTGTAATATACTAACATACATGTTTGGAAAAAGGAAACATAATTTTCCCTTGTTACAAACAATGTTGCAAGTTTCAGCGGTCATGTTTGTTAAGGTTCTTACTATACACTCTTTCATATCCTTCTATTAGTTTTGATAATATTCCATAACCAAGTTTTTGTAGGTGTTGATATTGACCACAAATTCTATCAAGGTAGGAGAGATTAATATTTTCTCTACCACTTTTGTCAAGATATCAAATTTCTTTGTTATTCCACAGACTCCAACTGTGAGATAAAAAAAAACACATCAAGTTTGTTTACCCCAACACACCAACAAGTAGCAAGCCCCAACGATATAATATAAGAAATTAATAGGTATCCCAAAGGCCTGAAGGGGATCTAATGGAAAGAAGTGACTGTTGTCATAAGCCTTCCAATCAATATATAAATATATAAATGTAGATTTATTATTATTTTAATTGGAAATCTTCAATTAAATAATAAAATTTAATTACATCTCTCCCAATCTAAATTGCTTATTACCATAATTCACTACCTTCATACGTCTTTCATTTTTTAACAACGTTGTAACATGTGGATTAATTTCCTTTTTGGTGCACAATATGGTGCAGTGGCCCAATCCCTACAAATCATTACGACTAACTAAGAATAATAGTGAAGATGAACGGTTGTACAAACCAACATATTTTTCAAATGACAAACTAAGAATAACAATGAAGATGAAAGGTACAAACCAGAATATTTCTCAAACAAATAATCCAACATTACTACCTTGACCTTTTCATGAAGATATCATATTGAGAACATTTGAAAAATGGTGGGAAATCTGGGCAGCAATAAGATTTCACTGTTTTGATTTTTTTTTGTTAAATTAGAAAAACCAATATTAATGGAGATATTGGTATTTTTTACTAAATTTTGTGAAGTGACTAAATGTAGCTTTAACCATTCACATTAAGATGTTTTTTACAATATAATTTCCTAATTCTATTTAATATCTTCATCATCATAAAAACCAACCTATATCCATCTTAACTCCACATCTACCACTCTTAGAGGGATGAAATCTATTTATCCCTCTCAGCACTTGGTAGACCAGGAATTAATATGGATCTAAGCTGATAAAATTTCAGCTTTAAATAGTCTATGCTCACATGAATACCATTGTATTACCATGGGTCAATATCATAAACTTGGAGCTTAAAAACCGGTATTTAGTAATTTATAAAAATTAATAAAATTAATAATTGATTTTTTTAACCAAGTTAAAATGTTTAAGTGACATTAAATTACAAGATCCATTTTTATTCTTGATCTACCAAGCCCCAAGAGGGATCAAATATTTTTTCACTCTACGCTAGTTTGCATATCACGATATTTGATCCCTCTCCACGCTTAGTAGATCTAGAGTAAAGATGGATCTATGCTGGTTTAAACCCCCCCTTTAAATTAGTTTGATCCCTCTCCACGCTTAGTAGATCTAGAGTAAAGATGGATCTATGCTGGTTTAAACCCCCCCTTTAAATTAGTTTGCATATCACGATATTTGATCCCTCTCCACGCTTAGTAGATCTAGAGTAAAGATGGATCTATGTTGGTTTAAACCCCCCCTTTAAATGGGCTACATTCCACGTGAATACCATGGGTCAATACCATGTGCCCTCTTTATTTTTATTAATACTAATATTAGGGTTAATAATGCTTTTTGCATGGTATTAATAATAATTTGACCCATAGGCTTCACCCAAATATAACGCATTTTTTGAGTGTACCTAAATATAAGGCGACTTATGGAGCAAATATAATTTTTTATTTATTTATTTACCATATCTTTGGTTTATTTATATTTTTATTAATTTACCATACCTCTTTTATAAATATGGTATTTGGCCCATAGGATTGACTTAAATAAAACCTCTTTTTTGAGTTTCCTTAAATAGAAGAGGGTTATGCATTAAATATAAAAAGAGGATTTATGTATTTACTATACCTCTAGTTTATTTATATTTTTATTTATTTACCATATCTTTGGATTGAGTATAAAAAGAGGTTTTATTTATTTACCATACCTCCACTTTATTTATAGTTTTATTTATTTACACTTGTGTGTTCTTAAATATAAGGTGACTTAAGGAGTAAATATAAAAAAATGATTTATTCATTTACCATACCTCTCATTATTTATTTATTTACTATACCTATTTTATAAATATGTCTTTTATAAATATGGTATTTGGCCCATAGGATTGACTTAAATAAAACCTCTTTTTGAGGTTTCTTAGATAGAAAAAGGGTTATGGACTAAATATAAAAAGAGGTTTTATTTATTTACCATACCTTTGGAGTAAGTATAAAAGGAGGCTTTATTTATTTACCATACCTCCACTCTATTTATATTTTTATTTATTGGGACCAAATACAACCTCCCAAACCAGAAAATAGGTGATTGCAAACAAATTTAACATTGCAAAGCAGAAAATTATTTATTGGGACCAAATACAACCTCCCAAACCAGAAAATAGGTTATTGCAAACGAATTTAACATTGCAAAGCAGAAAATCGGGCAGTTGTAATGGAATATAACTTCCCAAACTAGGGGAATAAGGTCAAATGAGTATTTTCATAGTTTATTCGCCCATTTTTTTTGGTTGAAATGAAAAACCCCTTAAATTTCACCCTTGGGCTAAAATTCGCCCCTAAAATTTACCATGTCCCAGACCCCTACTAAATCTTCTTCCAAACAAAGGTCGATCTCGAATGTTGTTCCCAATAGTTCTTCCCAGAATCCACCTAGCGCTGGTAAAACCTTAAAGGTCCACATTGTCCAGTCTACTGCAGCGGACAAATCCTCGAAAGGTAAGAAGAAAGGAAAAAGCAAGGATAAAGTCGATGCCCCAAAATAGGGCACTCCCAAATCATCTGCTAGTGAATCTTCACAACTGAAACCTAAGTACCCCTGCCTCATTTGCGAGGAGGATCACTACACTAAGGATTGTCCCCAACGATTTGAAGTTAGTCGTTTGCTCGAAGGGACCCCTGCTGTCCTCAAAGAGTCATTCCATCTTAGAAGACCCAAACGGTAGACCAACCTCAATCATCTGCTTCCTCAGGATCTCAAATGTTCATGATGAGTACACCTATTAATGTGGCTACTAGATCAAAAGATTACCAAAATCTTGCTCCGAAAACTAGGAAAGAGAAAGAAGCCACCCTTCTTCTTCTGCCCTGAGTTTTGGCCCTCTTCATATCGAGCGCCCTAACCCTAATTCCGCTATATGGCCACCCTCTTGAGGTGTGCTATGAAAATCCTTGTACAATCCTAATGCTCGAGCCGCTCAACACTATAATATTGTCGAGGATTTGGCTCAGGCACCGTCGGCTATGTCGGCTCTTAAGGTGCTCCAAAGCTTCCCATTGCAATGAAAATATTTGCTGTCAGCTATCTGGGGTATCGATCCCACTGATTCCAATTTGATATGTTTTGATCTAGAGAACCATGTTCCACTTCTCCCTCATCAGATTACCTTTCTCATTCAGGTAATCATCAATGAGAAGACCACCCACATGATTGTCATCGATGAAGGTGCTTCCACCTGCATGATGTCAATCGCATGCTAGAAGGCCATTGGTTCTCCTGCTTTGAACCAATCCTCGAACACTTTGGAAGCTTTTGATGGGCGCAATTCATGACCCTTCGGTGTCTTACCTAACCTTGCAATTACTTTGGAGGGAAAGATAGTGCAAGTTGAGGTAGAGATTGTTGACGCAAATCTCAATTACAATCTTCTACTCGGTCGGAAATGGACCCATGCTATGCATGTTGTAGCCTCCTCCCTATTTCGTGTGATTCGTTTTCCCCATCAAGGGAAGATTGTCACTCTCGACCAACTGTCTTTCTTTGCCTCTTCCTCCTCAGATGGCAATGTTCCATATGTCAAGCACACTTGTGCTCCATATGAGATTATGGGGGTAGGTCTTTTCAAATATTCCACCTTAATGAGAATTTTTCCACTCCCACCTCCTCATGTTGCCTTTGTCAACATGGTCTCGGTCAAATCTGATCCTTGGGTCATACCTTCACCAGATCTTTTTGATACCTGGGGCGAGGTTATGTCGCTTAGTCCTGTCGAAATCAATTACATGGAAATTGTTTTGGGTTCGAGTTCTACATCTTATGATTCTTCTGTTACGAAGACCTCTCTCGATACGTATTCTCAATCCCCGTGGCTTGGCGCTTTGGAATCACCTGATCCCTTAGCCAAGACCTTCCTTGCTGATGAAGGTATCATGGAAATCATGTCTCTCAAGGAACTGACTTGGACCTATACTCATCGTCATTCATCGTTCCTGCCTCACCCGATGGTCACATCTACTGCTTTCGAAGAGTTCTCTTCTATGTTTCCTTCCCTCCTGCTTTTGCCACCAATCATGACTCGTGAAGTATGGTCGGAAGGAAATTTGGGTAATATTACCCAAACAATACTGATTGATATTTCTATCAAGCTTGGTATCATTGAACATGTCCATATCGCGGTATCTTGTTCTCTAGATGAGATCAATACTTATACTCATCAATTTCACGAATTCCGTGATGTATTTGCATGGTCCTACAAAGAAATTCCTGGCACTAATCCTAGCATGCATGAAATACCAACTTATCCGCACGCGAAGCCCATCTTCCAACGCCTCCGCTCGGTGCACCCTAGGAAGGCCACCGCTATCAAGGATGAAGTTGAAAAACTTCTCATAGTTGGGTTCATCTATCCCATCCCTCGTACAGATTGGGTGTCAAATATTGTCCTGGTGACCAAAAAAAAGGAACGATCTGCGTTTGCATAGATTATCGAGATCTCAATCGTGCTTATCCGAAAAATAACTATCCTACACCCTTCATTGATCAGATCATTGACAAATGTGCCGGGAGAAATATTTTTCACTTTATGGATGGTTTTTATGGTTACAACCAGATCAACATTGCATCGGCCAATCAAGAAAAGATAACTTTTATTTGTCCATGGGGTACACTCGCGTACAAAAACTCCCTTTCGGCATAAAAAATGTTGGGGCTACATTTCAGCAGGCAATGTCCTACGCATTTCATGATATTCACAACATTGTCCAACCTTACTTGGATGACCTTCCCACTCATTCTCGTAAAATCCAAGATCACCTTGACCATCTTTGGCAAATTTTTATATGTTGTAGACACTACAACATTCAGTTAAACCCGCATAAATGTGTTTTCTGCGTAGAATCTGGACGACTCCTCGGCTTTATCATTTCCAAGGATGGTATTCACCTTGATCTGCTTAAAGCCAAGGCCATTGTAAATTTACCCCCTTCATCTTCATTGCACCAACTTTAGAGCCTGCAAGGAAAGGAAAATTTTCTTTCTCATTTTATACCCAATTATGTTGGTCTAGCTACAGGATTTACCTGGCTGCTAAAACAAGGAATGCCCTTTCCATGGGATGACGTTGCCCAAAAATCTTTTGATGATCTCAAGGCTGTCCTCGTAAATGTTCCTTTGTTGCATCCCCCAGATTATTATCGAGATTACTTCCTTTACCTAGCTGCAACCCCTAGCACCATTTCTATGGTCTTGGTCCAAGACGACGACGAAGGCTATGAACATGTTATCTACTACCTTAGTCGTAATCTCCTCGACATTGAAGCGCATTATGCCCATGTCGAGAAGTTGGATTTGGTTTTCGTCTAGGTTGTTCAACGCTTTCAAGACTACATCCTCTTACGCATGACTACGGTGATTTCTGAATGAAAACCCATGACCTACATCCTAACTCGTCAGTTGTTGGGGGGCAAATATTCTAAATGGATTGTCATCCTGCAAGAATTCAATTTGGTATTTACTACTGCCAAATCTAAAAAGTCACTCGTTTTCACTGAATTGATTTGTTCCTTTCCTTCTAAGTCTCTCCCTATTGGTGTAGATGAACAACTCTCAGATGAGACTCTCTTCCTGATCAGCACCCTTGATCCATGGTATGATGATATCATCATGTATCTCCAGATATCCACATTCTGGTCCACGTTGACTAATGATGATCTCCGAAGGATGCAGCATCATTCCCAACCCTACCCTATTATTGGTGATACTTTATACTGTGTCAGTGTCGATTCAGTTCTTCATCGATGCCTTATGCTTGAGTAGGCTAAAAGAGTTCTCAATGACTTCCACTCTGGGGAATGTGGTGGTAATATGTCTGGCTATGCTACTGCTCAAAAAATCCTTCATGCTGGTTATTTATGGTCGTCCATTTTCAAGGACTACATCCTTGTTGTTCACAAGTGTTATGAACGCCAAACTTACCAACGTAAGATGTGCGCCCCACCCACTCACCTACACCCTGTCATTACCGTTGGTCCTTTTGCCAAATGGGGCATCGATTATATGACATGTAACCCTTGTTCGACTGGGGGGCATGGCTATATTATCGTTGTTGTGGATTATTTCACCAGATGGGCCAAAGTGATGCCTACATACTCTGCAAACGGTAAAACGACAACTCAATTCCTTTTCAATCATGTTATTTCTAGGTTCGCATACCTCAAGCCATTGTCACAGACCATGGCTCCCATTTCAGAGATTACATGATGGCTGAGCTGACATCTGTGTTGGGCTTGTGCCATGATGGCTCAACCCCATATTACCCTTAGGCCAATGGCCATGTTGAAGTCTTGAACAAGGTTTTGGTTACAATGCTTCATCGTACTATTGGGATGCTCAAGCCAAATTGGATTCTCATGCTCTTTTCAGCTCTGTGGCAAACCTTGACCAAAGACGCAACTGGTTTCACACCTTTCCCACTAGTCTATGGTTTGGAAGCAACATTGTCGATCAAGTGCGAGATTCCTTCACTCAAGCTAGCTGTTGAACTTCTCCCCGAACCATCACCTCAGGAAGAACGCCCCTTATATTTAGAACGATTGGATGAGACTCGTCATCCCACTGTGTTGGTTATCAAAGCACAAAAGAAATGGGTCAAGTCCCATTTCGATCAGTCAGTCTCCCCTTGTGCATTCTCTGTGGGTGATTTGGTCTTACTATATGGCCAAGCTAATGATAAGTTGGGGGCAAGCAAGTTCAAACCCATGTGGCATGGGCCCTACATTGTGAAATGTGTCTTGCAAGAAGGGGCCTATGAGCTTATTAACTATGAAGTAAATCCTTTGGATAAACCCCGAAATGGGCTTTCCCTCAAGAAGTACTATGCTTAGGTCATCCTGCATGGTTACTTGTGTACATTAGTGTGTCAATAATTTTTGTGTAGTGTGGTTTGGTGTGTTAGTTTTCGAACAACCTTCTTGTTTACTATGCTTTCCTTGCTTTGCAAATGTCTGTGACTCCTCACATCGGTTTTGCTGATGGTGCTTTCTGTAGTACCCAAAACCTATCATCCGTGGCATGGGCTATTTATGACCCTAACAGTGTGTTGATTGACCTTCAAGGTATCTATTTAGGTCGCACAACTAAAAACATTGTTGAATACAGTGCGGTCATCGAACCGTTGTCAGTGTTAGGGTCCTATATTAATAGGATTCATAATTTTGAATTGACTGTGGTTGATCTTGTAATATTGTACATACCTTTGTTTTTCTGAAAATGTTTTCCATCTTAAAAAATTAAAAAATTTAAAGAGGGTATTTCCTAAAAGAAATATCAAAGGACAAAAAGAATAAGAAAATATCAAAAAAGTGAAAATATATGAACCCCAAACAAAAACAGATCATAAAAGTGTGCAAGTCTATGTGACACTACATTTTACTTTATTGTACAAAATAATGGTTGTGTGCAGCTTATCATAAATGCTACAACCCATGATAGTCAAATTGTTTAATCTTGACTATTCCATGCTTTAAATTTCATGTTTATAGATAGAGAACAAAGATCTAGCCAAACTGTTTAATCTTGGCAGATCAGTAGTTAGGTAGAGAAATAAAATTTGCTCATAAGCTTAATCTGAGCCATTGGAAGATATAAGATTAGAATTAGATAGTTTAGTTTTCAAAATAAAAATGAATGAAAGGGTCTGCTAGCTTAAATGCACCCAATAAAGTGAAGAAAAAAATGTTAGGGTAAGTAGAAGAAAGGTTGCAAAAGTACAAAGTTGATTGAAGCAAAAGCACATTTATCATGCGTAATCATATGTTTTAGTGTGCAGGAGCAGTTATGAAAGTGAAAGGATGGTCACAAGTTTTTTTGGCTAACTTCCCCTCATTTCATTTCACCCCCCACTACATACTTACTAATTTCCCCATTATCCCATCATTTCATAAGAAAATACACTTGTTCTCTTCATTTTCACCATTGCCCCTTTGTTTCACACATTTCCCTAACAAATTACCCTCCAAACTCATTCCCCTACACAAAACCCCTTTTCCCTAGTGTGAAACCCATTCCCCTTTGAAGAAACCACTTTCCCCTTATTAATTTCCCTATTTTGGCTAAAAACCCTTGTCCTAGGTTTAAATCCCCCTCACATTAATTTATTACTCCACCATTTGTATATTTCCCGACAAAACCCCCAAAACCCTTTTAAACCATAAAACCCCATATTTCCTAAGTTTTGTCTCTCTCCCGCTTATTTAAATTAATTGCGCAAATTCACTAATTCCTAGTATAAAAACTTTTAACCCACCCCCTTGGTGTGGTTAATAAAACCCCTGCGCAGTTAATCCTGGTCCCACTCCTTAAACCCGTTAATTATACTTTGAACTCGCACCACTTATTCATTAATTAATTACATTTAAGTGTAATTATCCCCAGGCCCGGAAAATCTCTGCCATTACTTCCCTCCGTGTAGCTCCACTGCGTGATAGCCATCCGATCTTGCACCCCTTTATCTAACGGCGCACAACCATATCACGCGCTCCCGATCTCCGACCTTTACCCGCCCGAGAGCACACGAAATGGGTGGTTTTGCTTGAGCACCTTTTGTTTACGTGGAAGCTCCACGCTAATTCGCATGCTCTCATGAAAATACCACATGATGGACAAAAGCAGTGCGATGGCCCCCGAAACCACCTCCCCACCAAAAGCCGAAACCATCACTGTTCATTATGAAATTCGACGCCACATTCTAACCGTTGTCGATTAATAAGCCAAAAATGCTCATTTTCACCCTTTTCACTCATTCACTCTATGAAAGCTTCCTTAGCCTTCCTACGCCACCCTAAGCCTCTGCAACCAAATTTGACCACTAGCTACCTCCCAAACACACTCCAGACACCCAATTCAGCCATCCAATGCACAAGCTGAAGCCACAATACCCTCTGCAACTACCATTGAAACCAGTTTGTAGCCTATACCACCATTTTCAGGTATTTGGGCAAAAAACCAAAACAACCATCTCAATTTGAAAGCGTATAGTCAATTCAAACAGTAATTAATTAAATTTAATTAATCTTTCCTTTGAATTGAGAGTTTTCCCCTAGAATACCTAAACCCCTCTTTTCCGACCTGCAAACTACCCTTTCACTCCACCAAAATTTTCAAAGCTTCACTGCCACAGTCTCTGCAAGCCCAATTCACACCTTTCCCCAAAAAATGGTTGCCAGAACTCTATGGATGTCAGACTTGTGTCAACCACTCACCTGGACATTGACCCTTTGGCTCTAGCAGATATGGATTTCCAAATAAAAGACACTGCAACTCCAGCCCACCTTCTGAAGCTCCACTATTGGAGTAAGGACATATTTTTGAACCATACAGATGACATCAACCTTTGGGAATCCAATTTACCCAAATACACATTCCCAGAAGTTCACCCATTCCCTGATATTGTACATTTTTGTCATGCCTGTTATATCCCTAGCCAAAGGGCTATTGTTTCCCCAAATCAATAGTTGTTATTCACTATTACACCTGATTCAATCAACCAAATGCTAAAAATCTAATCTAGTCCTAATCAAACCCCCCTATCCATTTGAAACCTATTGGACTTATACATCACATTAGGCCAGGTGAAAATCAAGAAAATTTTCCATAATTTTATCATTGAAGAGCACCATACTCCTACAGATACCCCACCCTATGCTGCCACCATTTTCTCAGAAACTAGCAGTCTCATAATCACCATGCTCTCATGCATCGTAGGATACACATTAGATGAGCATGTGGATGAGGTCATCCCAGCCTTCCTATCCATTTTCACTCCAGGCAAGCCTCCTACTATCATGTATGATTATGCTTAGTTCATTGCAGACAGAATGCATGAACAATTCACCAGACTGCCCACTGAAAGAGTTTTCAAATACTCTTTAGTGTTGTTCTATATGTTTTTGTATTACCAGACAGATAAGTTCCTTGTGAGCATCCAGAAGTTGGACACCGGGGAAAGGAGATATCAATGGTCTACTAGACACCCTTGGTCCAGAAGTTTTCCACAACATTCACCTACAAAGACTTCATAGACTTCTTTGTGTACCAAGTAATGAACATGCTGACTTCTGATACTCAGCCTAGAATCAACCAAGACATTAAGAGAGTGCTACAGTTGGCAAAGAACAGCAAGGTGGGAGACTGGTACCTCTAGTAGAACCACACTAAGGTCATAATTTATGGTTGCTAGTTAGCCCCTTATAAATTTCCAAAATACCTCCCTATGAGGATATTTTCCCTTGAATATTTCAGACAAATCATCAATTCTGATGAGGTCCACTTCCTATTTGCTAGGAAGAAAACCCAGTTCAAGATGAAAAACCAATTGGGTCCATTCATTTGCAACAATAGAGAGGCTAGACTAGAGGCCGACAAGTTACTACAAAAGATGAAATTCAGAAACAACTTCATATGGAAGTATGACCCTCATGGGGTCATAAACAAGTTGAGACTTAAGGTCAAATTGGCACCTTACATCCACCACCCAAGACTAGACATTGAATATTTTTCCAACGAATCTGAGTGGGTGGAGAACACATTGATTGATATGGACGGCATAGTTGTGGATGTTGAGAACACACTGATTGATTTAGAAAAGAAATTTGACCAGAGCTCTTTCCTGCAGGTTCCTAAATTAGGAGAAACAATGAATGTTCATCCTGTGTTACAGACCCCAACCAATGAGGAGAAAAATCCTAAGAGGAATAGGGAAGAGGCATCTAGCTCTTCCATGGAGACTACTGATGAGCTGTTTGAGCTAAGAAAGAAGCCCAAGTTGAATCATGTGTATGAACAGGAGGAGAACATTAAATGAGGCAGAGAAGTGAAGAAGCAACTACATCAGAGGAAACACAACAGCCATCAACCTCCAACACAGAGATGATAGAGAGGCAAAAAAGTATGCAGTTTCTTTCTTTATCAGGCCAGCTGACAGGGAAAAAGATATCAAAGACAGATTCAAATAAATAAATATGAGGAATGAAATGTTGAAAGCAGAGACATATGCCCAATGCCCAATACCTCAAGCTTAAACCACCAAACCATACCAGATTGCTGTCAAATTTTGACATCAAAGCAGGCAAGATGCAGGTGTCATTTTTGCAACCCAATGTACAACAACCAAAGACCTCGGCAGACTACAAGAATACTAATTTTAAGGTGTTAGTCAAGGATTTTATTCCCATTAATTAGATAGAGCTCCATAAGCAAGATGGAGAAATGATTTACTCCACCGTCATAGAAAAGGCCATGGATGCCTTTAAACTGAAAAAATCATTGGATAATGTGACAGCCCAATTCAAGATGGAAAATGCCTCCTCACAGGCCAAAGATAACAGGATAAAACCATTGGAGGACTTGGTCATTGAACTGGGCCATTGCCCAAGTGATATTAAGGCCATAGAGAAATTAATCAAGAAGAAGAATGACGACATAGCAACCCTCAAGAAACAGCTTAAGTTGCCTCATTCACAGTACCCATAGACAAAGGAGGTCCTGGAAAGTCAAAGCAATCATGAAGAGGTGATGGATCTAATGCTGCAACTGTCATTCCAACAGTTACCACTGTTGTACCTTCTACTTTGGTAGCATCCTTAGCTCCCACTGCTCCAATGGCCACTGCACTATTGACAACTACATCAGCAACAAGATCGAAGACAACAGGCTCCATAGGTGATGAAGCAAACAAGTTGGTCAAAGCAATGGAACAAATGTCCATTCAGACCATAGAGATGAACAAACTTAAGGAAAAGGTCACTAGCCTGGAAACAGATTACAAATTGGCCCAAATCATGCACAAATAAGAACAATAGAAAGCCACAAGGATGACTAAAAGAATCAAAAGCCTGGAGAAGGGACTGACAGTGAGTGAACCCCTATGTCAGGCTAAGGAACAATTGTGGGCCAATATCATTGACTTTGTCAATGATATTTGGCTATCCATTCAGGTTATTTTTGAACAGATTGATTTGATAAAGTAGGCTATAGAAGCCATTCAGAGAGTCAAAGCAAGAACTTGGAGATATGTCGGATGAGGCAGCAAGGATCATTCATTTCCTCAACTCCAAGAACAAGTATGAGCAGAAAGAACTAGAGATACTTGACCTGGCAGGTACAATTTTGGAAGTTAGAAGAGTCCTCACTAAGAGGAATTTGATGTTGAACTTAGAGGATAAATGTCAAACCATGCAACTGGCCATTGATAGGTTCATGGTTAAGTTCAAACTTTTGAGGCAGAAGGGATTCCCAAATCCCTTAATTATAAATGATAAGCTAATGACACAAGAAGATTACAATAAGAAGATCAGAGAAATGGCTAGAGATCAGGTAAACACTTCATCCTGAAGGGCATACCAACAGGCTGTTGAAAAGTGTGCAACAAGAAATGCTTGTTGAGATTGCAACAAGATGATGGAGCTTAGTGAAAAGAGTTGCCTTCACTAAGTGGGCCCGCAGGCTATTTTTAGTGCAAGTCTATTTTTAGACTATGTCTATTTTTAGACATATGGATCATGTCTATGGATTGCAGGTTGTTGTTTATGGATGATTGATCAAGTTGGGAAAATAGATGGACTTCTATT
>APFE030253343.1:173798-187454 GCA_000404065.3 Pinus taeda | reverse complement strand
GGCTACGTCCACCTCGAACAGGCAGTCCTTCCTTTCTATTATCCAGCAAAATGAAGAGACACAACCTACAGCAAAGTCGCTGTAATATCCTCTGTTTTCTCTCACAGTCTCACCTCTCTGTTTCTCGCTCACACACAGAATACACATCTATATCGCCGCCTCAAATACAATACCCTCATACAAAGAGAGGGGTTGCCTTCTAGGCAAAAAACCCTAAACTAAACATAAGTTCTACCGTCAGATCATCCGCCTAATGAACGGCTCAGATTGACTAGAAATTACTATACTTTTACAAGGCAAATTTACATCTGTTTTTTAGCTTCGGGGGCGCTGCCCCGGACCCCAGCGGGGGGGATGGGCCCCCCCTGGGACCCCCGCGGGGGGACAAGTTCCCCCCGCGTGGAGGGGTGTACAAAACTTCCTGGGGTATACATCCGGCTGAAACAAAGACCTCTGAACAATCATGCTCCACACACAACAGATCTCCATGCCAGCATAGTGACTTGGGGGTGAGTCACAATATTTGTGTTGGGGGCCTATTGGGACAGGGTCCCCTAGGGTCAATTTTGGGGCAAAAAGCCCAAGTTTTGTTGTAAAGAATGTAAAGTATCCGCAATTTGTGGTCACAGAGCGCGTAGATAGTAAAGTGTCATAAATGGTTTTGCCCTTCTTTTATGTAAATTTTGTTGGCTTTAGTAGATCTACCCATGTTTAGTGGCCATGGGATTGTATAAAAAGGAGAGTCTTAGAGAGTCTAAGGCATGATAGATATCAATAAATATGAATGTAATGGGTTAGTAGAAGTAAGAGAGAAGAAGTCTTAGAGTAGAAGAAAGGCTTTACAGCTGTGTTCGTAGAGGCCTAGAGTGGAATCCGCAGCTGAGTGCATAGGGAAGTCTTGAGTCTGTAAGAAGAACTGAAGTATTAATAAAGAAATTATTCTAGAAATTCTCTTATTTATCTATTGCCTTATGTTATGAATGAATGCACTATTATTTTATGATGAATGATGGGTTTATGAATTAATATTGTATTGATGCACGATTTTACATGATTTACATTGATATATGCACACAAGTAATAATAATTGTTTACGCAAAGAATATCTTATTGCATGTTAAAATTATCAAACACTTAAGCTGATCTGGTTAAATACAGAATTAAGGGTAATCATAGAGGCATGTAAGTGGTTTATTCACCTGTTTAGGTTTTCCAAAAGACAGTCATGAACACTCGCAGAGGTATAAAATATTGTTAAGGGAAGTTATATCGATAAGCCCTAAGGGCTTATTGATTTGCGTGAAGGTAGGTTTAGTGCATAAACAACATCACACTCATCTCTGGGTGCAAAAGCTTGGTTCCAACATCCCCCCATACTACTTCGGGTGAGACTTCAATCTGCGCTTTGTGAGTTGATGCTGAAATGGCAGTAGTGTAGGGATTTGTTTGGCAAACTTAACTCTGAACCTGGGTTAGGACCCACTAAGCCAACATCTTCATTCTGTCTAAGGTATGGGAATTATGAGTTTGTGGTGGTTCCTTTTAGTCTAATTAATGCTCCATACACCTTCATGTGTTTGATGGATATTGTGTTGCATCCTTATCTGGACAACTTTGTGATATTATTTGTTGATAATATATTGGTATATTCGAACAATGAGGAGGAACATGTAGAGAACATATCAAGAGTTTTGATATTGTTGAGAGAGCACGAGTTGTATGTGAATCTTTTCAAGTGTAGTTTATTTCAGTCTTAGATTCATTACCTTGGACATGTTTTCTCCAAGGAAAAGATAGAAGTGGACCCAGAAAATATTAAAGCTATCATGGAGTGGCCAAATCCTAGGAATGTGGATGAAGTCAGATTAGTCATAGGAATAGCAAGTTATTACAAGATGGTCATCAATACTTATTGAATATTGGTTATCCTATTACATCTTTGTAGAGGAAAGGAAATAAGTTTGACTGTAGTAAGGAGAGTGCAACTAGTTTTGATAATTTGAAGCATTTTCTTACAAATGCTTCAGTTTTGAAGATTGTAGATCTTGATAAGGAGTTTGTGGTTTGTATAGATGCTTATAAGGAAGAACTTGGTGGAGTCCTAATGAAAGAAAGAAAATTGGTTTTCTATGAATCAACGAAGTTGAATGAGCATGAGAAAAACTATGTGACCCATGATATTGAGTTGGCAACAATCATTCGTGCATTCAAGATGTGGAGACATTGTCTCCTTTCTAGAAGGTTCATCTTGATGAGTGATCACAATGGACTGAGGTAATTTTTTGACCAATCCAATATAAATGAAAGGAAATGTACATGGTTGGATACTCTCAATGAGTTTTATTTTGAGATCAAGTACATCAAGGAAAAACAGAATAGGGTTGCAGATGCTCTCAGCAGGAGAGTGCATGTGATTCATATTTCAGTTGTGAGCTCTTATGGGATAGATATGTAGGAGCAGATATTGTATGTAGGGAAACATGATGATAGGTATCAATATTTAAAGCAGAGACTACAACAACAGGGTGAAGGTGATATGGGTGAGGAGTATCACCTCATAGTAGATAGCTTAGTCAGATTCAAGATCAAGATTTATGTACAAGATAGAAGTGAGCTCAAGAAGCTTATATTGAGGGAGTTTTATGTCAACCATATTTAGGCTAGCCAGGATACTAGAAGAATTTAACATATGTTAATAAGTTCTATCATTGATCAAAATTGAAAAACGAGGTGGCTGAATTTGTTACAAGATGTTTGGATTGTTAGCAAGTGAAAGAAAAGTGTAAGCATCCATTTGGTCTATTATAGCCTATTCCAATTCCAAAATGAAAATATGAGGTCATTTCCAAGGACTTCATTACAGGATCATCGAGGACATCAAGGCAACATGATTCCATCATGGTTATGGTTGATAGGTTGAGTAACATATCTCATTTCATTGTAGTGAAATCTACTAATTCAACTAGTGACATAACTCAAATCTTCATTGGGGAGATAGTGAGATTAAATGGTGTTCCCAAGAAGATTATACCAGATAGAGATGCGAATTTTACTTCTAGGTTTTTGAAGGAGTTGTTTGCAGGATTGGGGACAAAGTTAGATTTCAATACAACTTATCCTATGCAGAGAGATGTAAAGATAGAGAGGGTTAACAAGATTCTTAAGGATATGTTGAGGATGTAAGTCATGCATTAGTAGAGGAAGTGGGAGGAGTACCTTCCAATGGTAGAGTTTGCATATAAAAATGGGTATCAGGAGTTCTTGAAGATGATTCCATTTGAGGATCTTTATGACCGGATTTTTAATACTCTTATTAGCTAGAGTGATCTAGTGAGAAAGTTTCTAATTGGACCAGACATGTTGGCTGAGATGGAGTAGAACATGCAAGTTATTAGAAGGAATTTAAAGGAAGCATGGGATAAGTAGATGAGTTATGTATATTAGCACAAAGAATCCAAGGAATTTCATTTTGTAGAGCATGTGTACTTGTTCATCAAGCCCAAGAGGAGCTCCTTGAGGATTGGGTCATGTGCTAATTTGGCACCTCAATATTGTGGGCATTTTGAGATCTTGGAGAGGATTGGGCTAGTGTCCTAATAACATGAACTGTTGCCAAGAGTGAAATTCCATGATGTTTTCCATGTTTCATTTTATAATAGATATGTATAGGATGTTGATAATGTGATTGATTGGTCTGTATTGTAGGTGGAACTTGAGGGAGAGTTCTATCCACATCCATGATGCATATTGCAACAGAAACAATGCATGCTCTAGAATATAGCAATAAAGTAAGTTAAAGTGTAGTGAAAACACTTTGGGCCTGATGAAGCTACATGGGAAATGGCTAAATAGATGCACGCTTTGTATCCTTCCTTATTTTTTGGTTGGGAAGATGTGTTGGGTTTAGGTGTTTTGGTTTATATATATCCATATGTGTGCTTTAAATACTGCATTGAGCTATGTTATAAAGTTTCAATAACCATTATGCTGTAAATATTGCAACGAGTTGTGTTATAAAGCTCCAATAAGCAACGTGGTTTTCATTCTTTCAACAATTTGGGTTTTTGTAAATATTGCACCCAACTATGTTATATAGATCGATATGCAATATGTTTTGTAGGTTATAAGTGTCATAGAACATTGAGGATGATTTTCCCCCAAGGGGGGGGGGGGGGTTAATAGCCCCTGGTTGATTATCCATGTAAATAAAATAAAACCAAGGTTATGGGACATGTACTCCAAGCTAAATGGCCGTAAAACATTATAGTGAAAATCACTTGTGGTTTATTAATGGCTATGGAATTTGGCAGATGCAAATAGGAAATAAATGACCATTTAATATAAGAAATAACAGAAAATAGGACAAAAGGAAGGTGAAGAGACACAAATATGCATGTAAGGGAAATTAGAGAGAAAATGGGGAAAATGAAATAAAAAGGAGACATCAATGATAAAAAGGCACCAGAGAAACAATTCATAGCTTTTTGTCATTTTTGGCTTTGGATCAATTTCAGGGAGAGAGATCTCCAAGAGAAGAGAGTAAGAAAGTAAGCAAATGAAAGAAATGGAGCAAAAGGAGAAATTTGTATCAATAACTATAATAGGATTACATTGTAGGTAATAGGTTTCTTGTGTGATTTCCTTGCTATGATTTGGATTCATGATAGATGCATGTGGGTCTCTGGTTATTTAGTTTCATTGGCATGGCGATTTTCCTGGATTGATAGTGGTCTCATCCTTTCCTTTCCATTTCCTTGATAGCCATGATGCAGTGGGTTCCCCATTTAGATTTCTGGTTAGTTCTTAGGTTTCCTATGGTTGTGGGTTGGGATAGACTCTCTAGAGCCCTGGAGTAGCTTGGTTTCCCTAGAGGTTGTGGGTTGAGATGAGAGATATCTGTAGTCCTATAATGACTTTGGTTCCCTAGAGGTTATGGGTTGAGACAAAATCCCTGGAGTCTTGGACAACTTGGGAAGAGACCAATTTGTTTGGTATTAGTGATTTCTGGACCAGTTAGGTGGAATCACTGTGGTTGAGGGTTGAAGTGGTTTTTCTTTTGGAAGTCCTAGTTGGTTCTATTTTGGTTTAACCCATATGATCCCACATTCATGATTGGAATATGGTGAGGGGGTGATTGGTTGAAAGAGAGATTTGTTTCAACCCAATCTATGGCTAGGTATTACATGGAAGTCGCTGATTTGGCTGATTTTCTCATATGTTAATATGAGTTATTTTTCCAGTGTGACCTATGATCAATTGTACCATTCATTGTGTTGATTTTAGGGCTCATTTTCATGGACTCCATTCTAGTTATATTCTTCACTAGATGATGTACTTTTACTCTCGATTATGTTCATGATTTGATACGTTATTGAATGATTGATGAACGTATGGGATAACAAGTGTTATTACAACTATATTGAGAGGCCATTGAGCGATCTTGATGATTCTATGATGAATTTTATACTATTATGATTAAATATGCATTCATGAACTATAAATACTATGTTTACTACATGTTTGACGAAATGTTTACCATGATACTCGCATGTTTTGAGTGAGTTATAGCCTTAGAATTCGTTTTTTAACTTGTTAGCATCTTAGACCTAATTCTGGAGAGTTCTAGGCATTTTGGGGCAGTTTCTTGTAGGCCATCCCTGAAAATGAGGCACATGTCTCACAACCACATGCTTAGAACTAGAAAAACTTGGTCATAATCGCATGCAAGAAGGATTATGGGTGTGGATTTAGCCTCATAACTGGATGCATAGCGTGTCGTGCATGTGGTTGGGGGTATCAGGTTTATGAAAATGAGTTTTATCTTAGGGATTGATCACCAGGGGTGGTTTTCAGGTTGTTGAGTGATCTACCATCCCTAAGGGGTGGTAATATGTATTCTGACTTATAAGCCTCACTTCCATAACTGGAACCTCGAGGCCAGATCAGGTGACAGTGTCACACAACTCATGTTTTCCCTAGAGAGCTTGTAAAATTGGGTAAATGTAGGAGGAGGTTTTTAGACATTTCTTAGTTAAATTAAAAGACTGTGTTGTTGATCCATGAACTTTCCTCTCATAATTTCTTTCTTTAATTTGTTAAATTAACTAGTGTATAAATATCTCATTGATATAAAAGAGGATATAAGGAAGAATAGATCATACATACTCTATTTAGAATTTTTGAAGACTCTCTATTTTTATTAATACAAGTACTCTATTCCTTAATTGAAAATACATCCTTAGTCAATTTTATTTGAATTATTAGCGCCTTACACTCAATGGGAGCACCCCTGGAGAGTTGTAAGATAGTTTAGATGTTTTTATTTATTTTTTTCTTTTCAATTAGTTACAGTTGGATTTGCAGTTCACATATTTTCAACATTTACTCATTGTTGATTTCATTGCACAAGATTGGTCAGTCTTTAAAATTGAAAACAACCAAATAAATTTAGTTAGTTATTTTCATTAAGATTTTCCACTCAGTCTCAGATTTATATTTTTTATTGATTCATATCTCCATTGTGCACATTAGTAATCTATCATAATTTGAAGTTTTATTCTTTCTCTCTAGTTCATTTGATTTCAAATAGTTTGGTTTTAGAACACAGGGGCTTCACTAGGGGATCAATACCATATCACATGCATTCATATTGGGGGGTATATATTTAGGAAAAAGTGACATAATATATTGGGGGATATATAGTGGGTAAAGGGTTTTTATATTAGAAGTTATAAAAAAATGGAGCTCAAATTTAATGAAAAAAATATAAACAGGTATAAAAAATGCTAATGAAAAATTAGATACCTACAATATCTAGTGAAAGTAGGGGTTTTTTAAATTAGTAAGGTGTATTGGGTTCATATTAGTAGGGGGTTAAATAATGTGCCTTATTGAAGGTATATTCCAATATGTAGTCAAATTAGGGGTATTGTTTAGTATGTCATGAACGCACGTGATATGTCAGAGGTTCATTAGGTGAATCCCTCATGTTTTAGAATTAGTTTCAATTCTATTTAATATAATATTTTTACGATTTGTTGTAGTAGGACATGATTGGATTTTAACAAGTAGATTAGCCTTTCAATTTAATGCAACTTGAATATTCATTTTCATTTAATGAAAATAAAATAGTTATTTCCATTTGATGCAAGTAGAATAATTATTTCAATTTGATGCAATTAGAATAACCAATTCAATTATTGTCATTTGATCTTGTCCTTCTCAATTTTGATAGAAAGAACATGTACGTAAATTTGACATGAGTTGATATTGATTTAGTTCTATTCCACAATTTCCTTTAATAGATTAATAATTGTTTTGATAAAAAATAAAACTCCTATCATATATCGTGCACATATGCTTTGCAAGTACATGAAACTTGGTTCGAAAATTTAATGACGAAATTTAACTATCAATTAAATTACCCAGCATTTTTGGAACCATTGATATGGAAGTGTATATAGGACTTTATTTTTTATTTGCATATCATACTATATGCATTCAATTCTTTAGAAGCACAATTAAAATCATATTAAATAATTTAGGATGCATGTATAGAGAACACGACTCTAGGGGTAGCTTTATAAGTAGAGGTGTAGGACATATTTCAATACCAACATCACGAACCACCCCCGCCGGACCATGTAATGCCATACCATCGACCGACACTCACATTCCATACATAGTAGGTAGACATAGACTCCATGAGGTACATAGGTCTGAAATTCAACCTAGGGCTCACCAACTTCATCCAAAAAAGTTGTAGTTGAATAACCTACATCCGCTACCAAAGGAGCTATATTTATTTCTTCAACACGTGAACAACTACTAGGACAAGAGTTAGAAGTGCTTAGTGAGGAAGGGGAAGAAACATTTTCTGATATAACATTAGTATAAGAACCAGAGGAAGAAGTATACAGTCCTCTTGTTCAATCTTATCTTAGATCTGAAGGATCTACAATGGCAGGAGAAGGACAAGGATATGTAATAATGGAAAGGGTGAACTTAAGATTGGTAGAGGAAAAGGTAGAGGAGGAAATAAAGGAGGCGGTAAAGGTGGTAGAGGTGGAAGGGGAGATGATAGATAACAATACCCTTATGGATTCCCTATCTTCGATGAAGATACCACAACTACCTGAAACATATATCACCTTCTATTCATCCTAATTTTCATGGCTTGAGAATTGAGGATCTTGAAAATTTTCTTTTGGAGTTTGAAGTATTGTGTAGATCAATATCAATCCCTTAAATGGTTCACGGGTCTTGGAACACACTCTATTATAAAATTAGAAAAAATTAAGAGAATATTCCTAGAAAAATACAAATATTATTATATGCAACATAACCTTAAGCATGAAATCTTTAAAATGGTTAAAAAAGAATATGAAGAACTTGAAGATATGGCGGAAATATTTTCCTACAATATCAAAAGCGGTAAAATTCACAATATATATGAAGAGACGCTAAAAACACTTTTACTAAAAACCATTAGACATGAGTGTATTGATCTTCTCATTTTAATGGGAAATTCAGATGTCTCTCAATTGTCATTTGAGGAAATTTGCGACTTGTGTAAACACATTGCAAGAGGCAAAGAAAAATATAGAAAACATCCAAGAGACCTAATCATATCAAGAGTAAGTAAAAATTTGAACCTAGAACAATAAGCATAGAAGAATTAGGAAATTTGCTTGATAATTTCAAACCAAATATCGTTGGAAACCTTAGTGAACAATTGGATACTCTCAGGATTCAAAACAAGCAAAAAGCCGAGAATGCTATAATATCTATTTTATGTCCTAGGTGTAGGAAAAATAATGCTTTACGAGAATTCCCTCTTGGTAGTGTTGAGATATGTGTTATATATGCAAAAAATCATGATATAAAAGAGTTTCCCCCAATATATATACTTAAGGTTGTCTTTTAAGATGAAGCTTGAACAAGTCAAGCTGAATCACTTTGCTTTATTGCTAAACAACCATGGCATCCTCAACAAATAGTTATGGTGTAAGGTTCCAATGCTCAATATTAATCATATTCACAACCACATATCAATTGGAATACACCTATTCCTTGGAAACCTTGGCCACCCTAACCTCAAAACCGATCTTAGGCACAAGGTTAGAAAAAATTGTAAGGTAGAATTCCTTAGTATCCTCAACTCTAACAACCATATCCTCAATACCAACCCCAGTATTACCCTCCTCAACCTACTCAACCAAAATTCAAACCTGAAACATCAAATAAATCACTTCTCTTCCCATCCACTCCATTTCCTTAGAAATCCAATCAACTATATCCTCAACTGATTTTAAATCCAAATAATAAAAATCTTTAACATCCCATTTATAATGTTGATGGACCAAAATTTCAATCTTGTATGATAACTCCCAAGGTATAAATGATGTCCAACTTAGATCTGTTATCGTTTTGCTAAAGAACTCACCAACAGTTTCCATCCAATAATTTAAGGAGGATAAAATTCCTAAAAAAAAAGAGGCATCTCTTGATCAAGAAAAGATTCCTCCAAAGGAAGATGTTCTTACACAATTAGGTGATAACTAAATAAAGCCAACTCCTACAATTCCCCTAGTAGAGCAACCTTCTATTTTCCTACGAAAGCCCCCTCTTCCTAAAAGGCTTAAAAGGAAAATTGTTTAGCTGGATATCATATGCTAGATGAATTGAGAATATTTGCATCAAAATTACTTTACTTCATGATATAAAGGAAATACTATATTTTCAAAGACAATAAAGGAGTTGTGCATTCAAAAACTAGGAAGAAAAATAAAATATATCAAAAAGATTCAATTGGTATGAAAAATTGCAAATATTATGATGGGAAACCAATAGTTCAAAAATATCTAGATCCTAGTAGCACTATTGTAAAAACTCATGTCAATGGTATTGAGATTCCAAACACTCTTATTGATTTAGGATCAACGATTAATATCTTGAGTAAGCATACTATGGATCAATTGAATATTCCTAATATTCAATATACCCAAACTCTACTACAATTAGCAAATCGATCTGCTATCAAAACAGATGGATTATTAGAACATGTGTTTGTGTATTTAGATTCATGGGAGTATCCTATTTATTTGATTATTTTAACTCCCAAGAATAATTTAGGAGGCCATCCATTGATTGTTGGTAGACCTTGGCTAGCCACAACTAATGCATTCATACATTGTAGACCTAGTGATATGTACATTTCTGATGGTCACTCTACTAAGAGATTCACATTGTATCCACCTGCAAAAACAATAACTAAAGTAGGAAGTGAAGTTGGGATTCATGATGATAATGAAGACTTTGAGGACATTCAACCAGTATTTACCCTTTCACAAATAGATGAGGAGGATCAATTGACAAATTTGATGAATAATAATGATTCTTCTTCATATTGTGAATAAGGTCAAATTTTTCAAGGGCAATACAATATTGAATTTTTATCATCTCATCAATATAAAGTATATTTTCATTCTATGGAAAAGTTTGGCAATTATTTGATAGAAATTTTTCCAGGTAAAACATTGAACATTAATAATAAATTGGAAGAATTTCAAAAGAGGCAATTGATAAAAATTCTACAAAAACATTCCTCTGCATATGCATGGGAATATACAACTTGAGTGGGCCTAATGGTTAAGAGCATGTGTTTCCTCCGAAGAGGTCACAGGTTCAAAACTAGAGGGGGGTAGAGTATGTATGCCTTCTTAAACTTAGCAGTCAAATCGTTGCGGGGGTGGGGTCCTTTGTCCCAAATAAGGGGTCCATAAAACAATTGGTGTCTGCTCGGCTGTGACCTTTAAAAATGGATACTATTATTATTATATTATTATTTAATATGAAAGGAATTGATCCATACACATTTATGCATCACATTTACATTCATGAAAATTCCAAAATTGTTACACAACCTTAGAGAAGAATGGATCCCAATTTGATAGAAATTGTTAAGGAGGAACTACAAAAACTACTCAATGTAAATTTCATTTATCCAATATCAAATAGTTAATGGATCTCACCTTTAATGATTTCTCCTAATAATAATGGAAAGTGGAGAGTGTGCATTGGATATAGAAAACTGAATAAGTCTACTTTAAAAGATCATTTTCCACTACCTTTCATTGATCAAGTACTATATACCTTAGTAGGGAAGAAATACTTTTCATTTATTAATGGTTTCAGTCGATATAACCAAATACAATTGGCACTAGAAGTCAAGATAAAACAACCTTTACATGTCCATGGGGTACATATTCTTACAAGGTACTTCCTTTTTGGTTATGTAATGCACCTACAACATTCTAATGAGTAGTTTTAGGTATCTTCTCTAATCTAAGTCATGTTTGTGTAGAAGTTTACATGGATGATTACACTATATATGGAAATATTTTTGTATAAGCCCTTGAAAAATTAGAAAAAGTTTTCATTAGATGTTAAGGCAAGAGAAATGTTTTATGATGTTTAATGAGGGAATTGTTTTAGGCCACCATATTTCAAGTGATAGAATTAAGGTGGATGCATCTAAGGTAAAGGTAATTTATAAAATTTCAATATCTACTTGTCAAAGAAATGTTAGAATTTTTCTTGGTTTTACAAGATATTACAAGATATTTGTAGAAAACTTCACAAAAATAACCTCTCCACTCTTTAAACTTGTTACAAAAGATTGTGCTTTTATCTGGAATTCTTATTGCGAGAAAGCATTTGAATCATTGAAGTAGAAAATTATTGAAGCAATAATCATAAGAGGGCCTAATTGGTCTCTCCCTTTTCACATTTCAATTGATTCTTCAAATACAACTTTAGGATCTGTGTCAAGAAAAAATATCTAACTCATGCTATTTATAACACTAGTAAAAATTACACATTAGTAGAAAATGAGTTTTTAGTTGTTGTTCATGCCATTAATAAGTTTTGACACTATATCACTGGATATGAAACATTCATTCATACATAGGATTCTATTATTAGATATTTAATGAACTTAACTCTTGTAGAGTTAAATTACACATTAGTAGAAAATGAGATTTTATTTGTTGTTCATGCCATTAATAAGTTTCGACATTACATCACTGGATATGAAACATTCATTCATACATAAGATTCTACTATTAGATATTTAATGAATAAACCAATTACTAATGGCAAGATTACTAGATGGTTTTTATTATTACAGGAATTGAATATTACTATTCTAGATAGGCTAGGAAAGGAAAACACAATGGTTGATTTAATTTCCAGGATTCATAATGATAATAATGATACCCCTGTGAAGGATAATTTTCCTAATGAATATATTTTTGCATTGTCTACTAAAACTCCTCGGTTGGCAGATTTTGCTAACTATTTGGACACATGAAAGTTTCCCCCCCACAATTATCAACCAATGAAATGCAAAAAGTAATAAAAAAATAGTGCACCTTATTCATGGATAGAGGAAGAATTGTACTTAACTAGACATGCTTTGATCATATAGATATGTGTTCGATAGCATGAAGTACCATAGATATTAAAATATTTCCTCAATGAACCATGTGGAAGACACTTTGTTGACAGAAGAACTACTTACATAGTCCCTCTTTTGGGATATTATGGACCTTCTCTTTTTAGAGATACCAAGGAATATGTCAAAAGATGTGATAACTACCAAAGAATGGGAAAAATCGTTCAATTGGATGAGATGGCTCTACAACCTTAGATACTTGTAGATCCTTTTGAAAAATGGGCCCTATATTTTTTTGGTCCAATCAATCCTCTAAATAGAAAAGGTATATGCTTGTTTGTACAAATTATGTCACGAAATGGGTAGAAGCTAAACCACTTCCTTTTCCAACTAAAAAAATTTGTAGTTACATTTATTTTTGAGGATATTTTTACTTGTTTCGGTGTCCCAAGGGAGATTGTGGCAGATCAAGGCACCCAATTCACATCCAAGTTGGTGCAAAAAATTATGGAGAAGTATGATATGAAACATCAAAAGTGTACTCCATATCATCCATAGGGTAATGGGAAAGTGGAATCTACCAATAAGGTATTTGAAGCAATCTTATCCAAGACTATATACTTGAAAATAAGAGATTGAGTAGAAAGGCTTCAAGAGTCACTTTGGGCATATCGTACCACGTGGAGAAATACTACTAGATAAAATCCTTATGATCTTTTATATGGGAAGAAATTTTTGCTTCCAATTGAGTTCCAAGTGAATAATTTTAGAACAACAAGAAAGTTTGGGGTTGATCTATCTAAATCTCAAAAACAAATGTCAGCATATTTGAACAAGCTAGATGAGACATGACAAGATGTTATCCAAAGAACCAACATAGACCAACAAAAAAGATCAAGATGACATGAAAAATTCATCAAAGTTAAGAAGTTCAAGGTAGGTGACTGAGCTCTTCTTTTTTACTCTAAATTCCAAGATTTACAAGGAAAATTTTAGACTCGTTAGATTTTTCCCTATTAGATAGATACTACCATTGAATCAAGACTATTGATGAAGAAAATATCACCTTCCTTATTAATGGTCATAGATTAAAGCTATATGATAAGACCTTGATAGGAGAAGAATTTATCAAATATTTGCAAAATAATTATGATTTCAAGTTGGTTGAAAAAGGATATCCTTCTCCTTTTCTTCCAACT
>APFE030253343.1:162339-173450 GCA_000404065.3 Pinus taeda | reverse complement strand
TACCTTAAAACCAAGAATTATTCATAGCTTGTATTTTCATAATTCCTAGTGTTGTCCCAATTCATTTTTATCCCTCCTTATAATATTTTTTTTAGATCTTGAATATTTTTGGAGACCTAGTTTTCTTCAAGATTTTTTAGATGTTAGAGACACCAATAAAAATCAGCCACAAAAGCAACAACACATTTTCCAGAAAAGTTATAAATTTCATAAAGCAACTACAAAATTTAACAATTTTTGTGGCTTAGTTCAAATTTGGCAGCTAATGACAAACTTGCAAGAATAAATCAATAAGTAAAAATTTGAAAGGAGTCTTAAATATTAAAATTAATAAATGGCTACATTGAAAGGTATGTACAAAGGGTATAAAGTCATTTTCCATTAAGGAAAAGATAGATTTATGGGCTTGCATAATAACTTTGATACACCTTCTTTGAAAATTATGACCATGTATTATAACCCTAACCATACTTATCATCTGATTTTTCTTATCAAAACCCATTCCATCGTGATAAAATCCTCCCAACACACTCAAATGATTTTAAATATCCCAACGATCATATAAAAACAAATCAAATGAATTCATGGGAAATCACTAGTAAAAGAGGAGTTCCAGTTGTACTCAATCACTTGCTTAATTTACCCATACCCTACCTCAATCATCCATCAATCCCATTATACACCATTATATCAATATTAAACCATCCCTATAAAGAAAGAACAAATTTGTGGGTGCAACTTCTTTTCTGTCATGGGTGCTACTGTCAAATTTGAGCCACATGGAGCAAATTTTTTCAATGCTTACCCTTGAGTTAGAGATCATTGTAGTGAGTAAGATGGCTTCGATTATTTGAGAAATTCATTGGCTATGAAGAGGAGGTCATGAGATATTTTTCTAGAGAATTTGATGGCATCAAAGTGGAAATATGAGATATTAGGCTTAATATTTCTGATTCATTCCTTGCAGAAGAAACAAAACTGCCTCAAATTGGAGAACATTGGTTCAAAATTCAGAGGCTCAAGGATGAATATTGGAGGAATTTATTTCATAACCCACACATAGAAACCTCAACATTTAAAAAATGGACACCAGTCACTGCATTGAATACCAAATGGAGAAATCTACTATTAACCCTCCAAAATTTTCTATCTTCTGAAGGTAGGGTTGGTACTATGCTCTTTTACCATGCTAGGCTGCTCTTGCATTTTACTAAGGGAAAAGAAATGAATTTTCCTAACAATTTAATGTGGATTTTAATAAAATGGCCTTCAATATTCAAATATATTCTCATAATATCAATAAAGGCCTATATCATCATGGTAAGCTAAAAATTCTAATGTGAGCTCATCTAAATTCTATTGATGGTAACTCGAAAGATTTTCTAGCTAGAAACCATTTTGTAGAAGTTGGAGAAGAGGAATAATTACAAAAAACTAAGAGAAAAAAATGAATAAAATCTCAAAACCATAACCCTAAAGTTTTTATAGATAAATAAGAGGGTCTTCCAACCAATTATATAAAACCAATGGAAATTCTACCAGAGGAGGATACAAAACTTAGTTAGTGCTTGGAGAAGATCAGACAAAAAACAAGAAATATGAGATTAGAAAGAGAGAAAGTCAGTGAAAGAACACAAGAACTAGAGGGCACCAAGACGACATAAGAATTTGAAGATAAGATGTAAAGAAAGGGAATCAAGAGAAATATTACACAATAAATAATAAATCCAGAGCAAAAATTGAGGAGTAAACAACTTTCGAAGCATTCAATAGAGCCAACACGCCAAAACCCTCTAGAAAATTTTAATATTGAAGAGGACTATTATTTTTACATTAGAACAAAGTCATAATTTCCATTAAATTAGAGTCTAATGTGAAAAAATCTCGTAACTGACCCAACTCAACAATAAGTTTATGAATACTTGGAGAATTTGGAGCAAAGAGTGTAGAAGAAGGTAGAGTCCCTTGAAGAAACTCAATTTCATGAATTTTTTTATATGATGATGATACTATAGTTGATTTATAGGTACATACAACTACTTCTCAAGAGAAACAAGAAACTATTCACTCTCTTAGGCAAGATATTTCTCAGTTAGAAGTACTAAACAAGTATATCAGAGAAGAAAATGAAATGGTAAAAGCATACATTTAACTTTTGAAAGTGAAAAATGACACTATGTTGTTAAGAATGTGTTTATGGTATAAGAAAAACAAAAAGCCTAAAAGAAACAACAAGGTGCTCAGAAATAAAGCTAAAGGGATGGAAGCAAAACTTCTCTTGAGAAAACCCAGATGGTCTATTAATGTGAGAAACAAGAGAATGCCAAGGAATTTGGATGTGTTGATTCAAGCCTCAGAAGCAACACAAAACCAATGATATTTCTTTAGTTTTGCGTTTTGTACATGAAGGCATGCAACATCCTCAACATGGGAATGTTGGATCCTCGAATTGTCCTCAATCTTGACATTAATTTTCCCTTATTTTCATCCATCCTACACCTTTTTTGATATATTTACAGGTCATAATTTCATTTGGGTCATCTCCAGGAATCTAAAAATATATCAAATAATTTTATCCAAGGATGTAAATTTTCTTTGTGAAAATTCACTAAAATATCTCTAGCCACTGAATTGTAATGTTTTCATAGTTGACTAAACTTTTCGTAGGTTAATTCATGGTTATACATGATGTAGAGAATTTCAAAGAGAAAACAGTACATGAGAAGATGCCAAATGTCAAGGACATGCTCATCCACCTATCATACCAATTAAAAGATCGATCAGACTAAGAATATGTCTAGGTTAAATGTCTAGGTCAACATTGCTCTGTTTGTGTGCAAGGGTTTCAGGAAGTAGTTTTGACATCAAGCGAGAGAGTCTCCTGATAACTAATAATTCAAATCTGTATGATTTTCTACGACAGAGAAAATCATGCCAGATCCATTTCTTAGTTAAATTCAAAAATTGTTTTGTTGATCGAGGAACTTTCCTCTAGACATTTCTTGCTTTAAGTTGTTAAATTAACTAGTGTATAAATATATCCTTGATATGAAAGATGAGATAAGGAAGAATATATCATATATACTATGTTCGGAAATTTTTAATACAAGTACTTTATTCCTGAAGTGCAAATGTGTCCTTAGTTTTTTTTTTTTGGAATTCTTAGTGCCTTACACTCAACGAGATCCCCCCGTCGAGAGTTGTAAGATAATCTAGATTTTTTTTAATTATTTCAATTAGTTACAGTTGGATTTTTTGTCCACGTCTTTGTTCATTTACTCATTACTGATTTCATTGCATAAGATTGAGCGTTCTTCAAATTGGTAATAACCAAAAACATTTTAAGTGTTAGTTCTTTTCATTAAGATTTTCCAATTAGTGTTAGATTTAGATGTTTAGATTGATTTATATCTCCATTACCAATCCATCATAATTTGAAGTTTTAATGTTTCTCTTTATTTCATTTGATTTCAAATAGTTTGGTTTTGCAGTCAATTTCAATTCTATTTAATAGAATAGTGTTTCAATTTGTTGCAGTAGAACACGATTGCATTTCGACAAGTAGAGTATCCTTTCAATTTAATGCAAATAGAATAGTCATTTCGATTTAGTGCAAAAGAATAGTTATTTCAAATTTGATCAAAGTAGAATAGTTATTTAAATTTGATGCAATTAGAATAGTCAATTTAATTCAATTCAGTTATTTCCATTTGATCTTTGTCCTTTTCAAGTTTGATAGAAAGAATATGTGTGTAGATTTGAGATGAGTTGAAATTCAGTTAGTTTTATTCCAAAATTTTATTTAATAGATTAAACAATGCTTTGATAAAAATTATAAACCCTAGCATATATAGTGCACATATGCTTCATAAGTACACAAAACGTGGTTTGAAAATTGAATGACATAATTTAACTATTAATTAAATCACCCAACAAGTTCTTATATGTACATGTGGGATGTCATATTCATGCTCACAACCAACCAATACTTCCTCATCAAATATGGAAAATGCTTCACTATCAAGACACACAAGGGAAAGTCCAAAATGTTTTTCGTAAGTGTCAACCAAGCTAAGAAACTGATAAGTTCTAAAAAGAAGTATGTTCTACTATTTTTAAGAGAAAACTAGTGTGTAAAAGAGTCCATGACAAATAATTCATCCTTGTATGACTGTACTAAGAAACAACTAGAAGAGTTTCTATAGGAATACAAGGATTTTTTCTAAGAGCCTAAAGGGCTACCAACCAAGAGGGAAGTGGAGCATGAGATTGAGCTATTGTGAGAATCCTTATTGTCGAGCATTGGGCTATACAGGGAGTTTGTTATGGAAGTGAGGTGAAAAGGGATGGGATTACAAGGTGTTAAACAAAATCATACTCAAGAGTAAGTATCCCCTACCTAGGATACATGATTTGTTGGATAAGTTGTAGGAAGCCAAATACTTTGTGAAATTTGACTTAAATTTAGGATATCAATGGGTTTGAGTTAGAGAGGAAGATACCTGAAAGGTTGCCTTCAAAATAGGAAATGTTTGTATGATTGGTTAGTCATGCCATTTGGCTTGTGTAATGCACCATGTTTATGAGGTTAATTAATAATATGTTGTGCCCTTTTATAGATTCATTTGTTGTTGTCTATTTGGATGATATGTTGGTATATAGTGATACCTACAAGGAGAACATCTCACATTTGACATAGGTGTTAGAAACATAAAAGAAGCACTAATTGTTGGAAAACTTAAATAAATGTCAGTTTGCATAGTAGTCTTTGGTGTATATGGGGTATGTGATAGCTAGGGGAGAGCTAAAGATAGATCTTTCCAAGATTAAGGCCATCATGAAGTGGTTAGTGCATACTAAATTTTCCAAGGTTAGGAGTTTCATTATGGCAGAAGAATACCTAATGAAATCCATAGCCTCATTTTCAATAGTAGCAACACAACTACATGCAATTACAATGAGTGGAAATATTTTTTTAGTGGGGAAAGGGTCAAGAGAGGGAATTTTAGGAGTAAAAGAAGAAGATCAATTAAGCACCAATTATGTAATTACCAAACTTTTAACACCCGTTTTAAGTAAAGACATATGCAAGTGGGTATGCTATGGGAGTGGTCTTGATATAAGGAGGAAATCTTGTATGCTACCATTCTTAATTAATTCATGGGGTAGTTCTTAACTACTCTACCCATGACAAGGAACTCTATGCCATAGTGAAATTTTGGAAGAAGTGGAAATATTATCAAATGGGAAAGGAGACACTAATCTACATAGATCAACAACCACTACAATATCCACATGACCAAAGTAAGCTACAAAAGTCTATTCATTACAAGTTGATTGGGTTTTTAGAACGATTTCATTTGGTGGTCAAGTACAAGAAGGGAAGAGAAAATACATTAGCTGACATGTTTTCAAGGCCACCTATATCAAAGAATATAGCTTTGGGAATTTTGATGCACATGGAGTCCTTCACCCATGATACATAAAGGGTTGCATATTTAGAGGATAAGGAATTCAATGAGGTGTTTTAGTAGTTGTAAAGCCAAATTCATGTGCACATTGACGACATAAAAGTTAACTATTGTTGGCTTGAGGGGGCTTGGACCCAGGTTCAGAGTTAGCTACACTAACCAACAAAATCCTACACTACCATCCCTTTCGGCAAAAATCTGTGTAGCGCAGACTATATTGTCACTCGAGGTAGTATTAGAGGATGATAAAACCAAACTTTTGCATTCAAAGGACTATGTGATGTGCTTCTATTGGATTTAGGGCTTTATTCCTATCTTCGCGAACCCTAACCCTTGAAACCTATAAATTACAGTAACTAATAGCTAATAGATTCAAACCATGTGCTGATTGCACTAAACATTCATAAAATCAAGTAAAATAACAGATCTACCTCTTTCACGCATCTATTAAGTAATTTTCATGATAAATTTTAGTAAACAGAACAAACATATAGTAATTTCAACACTAAACAATAACACACAGATATACATATAATGCTCCAAAACAACCTTTATTATGCTTAAATCTTCAATTACAAACTCTTCCAACCCTGTACACACAGATATAGGGGCATGAGCACTTAGCTATAGGCTTATCAAGGTCTCTGTGCACATAGCTGTAGGAGCCTTCCCCTTCACCTAAGTACAGAAAAAACTTCTACCTCCTACTTATATCATTCCCTAATAGATTGATAGATATCTCTTATGACTCTCTATGAATCCTTTTTATATCATTATCTATTATAATACCATGGTCTGAGAACCATGGGAGGGTAAAAAAACAACTTATTCTTAACAAACTAAGGGGCTTTAACCTTCCTAAATTCCCTTTGACTCTTATCGACCTACGAACTTTGCTCCTCAAAATGTGGATACTTTACAATATTATCAAAACTTTTACAAAATTTAACCCCAGGGGACCTTATCTCAACAAGCCCCCAACACAATGTCGTGACTCGTCCCAAGTCACTATGCTAGTGTTGCCTCAATATTTACCTATAGACCGCTGAATTCTATCTCCAATGCTTGAAGATTTGTTGCTCCCTACACAGTGGCATGATGAACCTCTTCAACTAGTTTCTCGGTAATTGGACCTTCAACTACAAGGTGCATGGTTCTTTGTGTCTGTTGCATAGCCTTCAACTTTCTTTGCACCATCTATATTAACTATATTTCCTCATCAACCCACCAATGGGACCATTTGTTGGCTTGAGGGGGCTTGGACCCATGTTCAAAGTTAGTTGTGCTAACTAACAAAACCATATACTACCAGTGCTTTTGGCAACAACCCGTGTAGCATAGGTTGCAGCCTCACTCGAGGTAGTATTGGGGGATGCTAGAACTAGGATTCTGCATCCAAAGGACAATGTGAGGTGCTTCAGTTAGGTTTAAGGCTTTATTCTAATCTTCGCAAACCCTAACCCTTAAAACCCATAAATTACAGTAACTAATAGTTAACAAATTCAAACACTGCTCCAATTGCACTAAACCTTCATAACATCATGTAAAATAATAGATACACCTCTTTCATGCATCTATTAATTACTTTTCATGATAAATTGCAATAAATAGAGCAAACATACAATAATATTAGCAGTAAACAATAACACACAGATGCATAAATAATGCTCCAAAATAACTTTTATTATGCTTAGATCTTCAATTACAGACTCTTCCAACCCTACGCACACAGATGCAGGGGCCCAAGCACTCAACTGCAGACTTACCAAGGTCTCTGTGCACACAACTTCAGGATCCTTCCCCTTTGCCTAAGTACAGAAAACAAACTTATATGTCTTACTTTGATCGTTCCCTAATAGATTGATATATCTCTCTTATGACTCTCTATGACTCATTTTTATATCATTCTCTATTATAATACCATGGTCTGCGAACCATGGGCGGGTCACAAATCAAATTATTCTTAACAAACTAAGGGGATTTGACCTTCCTAAAGCCCCTTTGATTCCTATCGACCTATGCACTCTGCTCCTCAAAACGCTGAGACTTTGCAATATTATCAAAACTTTTACAAAATTTAACCCTAGGGGACCCTATCCCAACAACTACCATATCCAATATGGGTTACTCCACATGATATATAAGTTATGTTTTTGTAAAATTCAGTGACTATAGTTGGTTAGAGAGGCTCACACCTCCAAGGTTTTAAGGAATTTTGATGTAGGGAACGATAATGTCCAACTTGCAGAAGTATGTGTATTGATCCAAGATGTAAGAGTGTTTAGCTAGGTTCATAAGAGGATGCATGATTTGTTGTACTAGCAATTATAGTAAAAAGAAATAGGGTTAATATAATCCCTTTCCAGTACCCACTCATACTTAGGAAATAATTTCCATGGATTTTGTGGGAGGTTTACCAACAAATAGGAAGGGACATGCATACCTGTTCGTGATAGTTAACATGTTCAAAAATATGTGTGTTGTAATGTCTTGTTAAAATACCATTAGTGGGTGTTATAACATCTTTCAACACTTTTGTAGACAAAATTATTTTATATTGTTTGGGCAACTCCCTTGCCCTTGCAGACCTATACCTCATTTCAAGAAAAGTATTTTTCAAAAACTATATGCAAATTTTCCCATTATTAAAATGAATGCATACACATTCCTTATGAATAATACACCCTGTACAATTTTTTAAAATTTGAAAAAATATATAAAAAGTAAATTTTTGGGAGAGGTTTATGTGTTTTACCGAAATCCCACCTATAGGAGTCCATGGCGTAAATGAATTAATTGGTTTGAGGTGCTATATATATACCCCTTCAGTAGGACTAATCGATTCCTAATGGGAGGTATCATCATTATGAATTTTTTTTCCAAAATTAGGTTTGCAGTTTTCCTATGCCTCCTACACTCCCAGTATTTAGGAAAACCTTGTTCCCTGCAGAGATGCTCAACCTCCTTATCCAACATATTATTGCATATATTGGAGAGGAAGTATTTGATGGATCAGGCTTGATGGATCTAGAGAAAGGTTTCATCAGTACCTTTGGTTAGTATCAGGTTGTAGCTTCAACTATTCTTGTTGCTTCCAGTTAATAAAGAGATCCATGTCCTATTTCCAAATTACATTGTTGTTCTATGGATGTTAATTTTTTATGATACACACACACACACAAACACACGCACATGCACACACACACACACACACACACACACACATGTTCTAGTACTTTGAATTTGGTTATCTACAAATGTCTCTATGATATATTTGCAGGTATAAAATTTTTGGAAGATTATAGAGGGTTTGGACCCTACGAGATCTACTTCAAATGTATGAACTCCAACTACACTTATAATCCTTAATCTTATGAATTCAAGGACTTTGAATGATTGTATGATTGCTCTTGGTTACCTTTTTATTCCACTCTATTCTAGCTCTCAGCCCTAGCCCTTGGGAACTTTCCTCTTCAATAGAATTGGTGAATCCACCAAGGAAATACTTGTAAATTATTTCCTAAAGGGTTGTTCAGATTGATGTGGGTGTTTGGTATGTTTTTTTATTTATTTCTCAGTCTCCTGGCATCTTGGGTTACCATATCCTTTAGCCCGATGTTTTAGATTCGGGCTTGCATTTTCGTTTTTCCTTAGTTTACCTTGTAGACGGATTTGTTATTCAAAATAGTTGCATATATACATAGTTGTAGTTGGTGGGATCCAGTATTGCAGCAATAATGCTACAACTCCTGGGACTCCCTTTGTTACTTTTATTAACCTGGTTGTTCATAACAAACTTGGAAGCGACAGTGCTGTATGCACAAGTAGTAGCTCTTGTCGTGGCTGTCAATTGGTCAGCTGGCACAAGTCCGCTAGGCACTTAAGCCAATTTCTATGAGCTCTTAGAAGAAGCTTTGTAATTGATGGATGAAATCTAACTCTAAGAAAGCTAATCTATTTGCGAAAAGAGATTGAAAATCTGGAGGAAAGCGCAAACCCTAGCAAACCCTAATTCTACCAGCTAGTCCTACTGATGCAAAGATGAGCATGCAAACTACTAAAAGAGATGCCATTACTTCTATGAAGGTAAAATACATGCGTCTAGACTACCTCTATCCTAAGAAAACATCTTGTTGTAATTTTGATTAAGTTGTCAGTTTTATCATGCATATGCTTTCACTATTCTTTACTGTGCAGGGGTGGATCAAGGAGGAGGAATGCTTGGAAAAGGTTGGGAAGGTTCTGAGAGGGTCTAAGGAGTCCCCAACACCCTTCCAGAATGTTTCAAAATGTTTGGTTATCAAGAAACTTCATTTGTGAGCTTCTACAGGAAGTCTGCAGGGGTTCTACAGGATGTTCATAAATTTCTACAAGATGTTTAAAAAGTGGATTTTAGAAGATGGGTGAGTGAGGGAAGATGCATGGATGGATAACGAGGTAGGATAGGGGCCTGGCGTGACCCAGAAACTGGTGGGTGGAGTCGTGAGAAGGTGTAGAAGGCTGACTTGGCTTAAAGAAGGCTAAGGCAATGATTGAGCAAGTAGGTAGGGTTACATGGGAAAAGGACAGATGGGAGACGAGGAACCCAACTAGGAGATGGAACAGGTGGCTCAGATGACATTTAGGTGGATGAAAGAGTGGTGGAGATGCCCTGCACGGTGTACATTCAACCGAATCAACAAAGTCTTGCAAATGATCAAAGTCCTAGCTAATCTAGTCTAACTATCAATAACATGAATGAACAATAGCTTTATTGGAAAGAAGACCATGTACATCAACTATGAAAAGAAAAATTTCAGAGATCTAAACCCATAACTAACTTCTGCAAAGGAAAACAATACACTAAGGATTGCATGGTCAAGCAAACTAGTGTTTTTGTTGGGGCAACACTGTTTCTTCAATTCTAGCCCCTGATCCAATAAGGATGAGGTGAAACCGAGAGTGTGGTTGTCCCTTTTCATTGGATATTTTTCTATTATTATCTTACCAAAACACCTGAAGCAATTCTATTCATAAACATTGATCTATCCAAGGAACACAACTAAATCTGCCTAACAAAAATATGTTTCAAATGCATAAAGGGAACCAATGATGCATAAAGGAAAAGTAACAGTACAGAAAGGAAGCCCTAGGCTCTCAGGTTGGGCCCAACCCTGAGAGCTATGGCTCCTATAGAAAACTCAGAGTTGATATAAAATCAGACTGCTTCTCACTATCAAAAAATAGTCATAAGTCAAGAGTTATGCCAAAAATGGCTACAAGAGAACAAAGTAAAGCTAACAGCACTGTAGTGCAAAATATGCAACGGTTTCAAAAGTCCCTTATGAAGGCTGAGGCCGCAACATTTATACACCATGAGGGCCCTAGCTGACTTCCTAAATCTATGGAACTCGACTGTCCAAACTGTGAGTTAGACATTCCCTTCCAAAATCTGCTTGGCTACCTTCTAGATTCGATTTTGGTGGCCTTTGGAGCTTGGAGTTGGGGGTGAAGATCTCAAGGAAGGGTTATTTAATGCCATAGACAACCCCCCTACAAATCCTCACGTCAGGCTTGGATGTATTCTAGCCCATGATTGCTCGGTTTTGCTCCAACATGTGTCAAAAAAACCTGAAATGAGCACGTGTTAGCCACCTAGGA
>APFE030253343.1:50375-129385 GCA_000404065.3 Pinus taeda | reverse complement strand
GTGCATCTAGGACAAAAAATGGCCAAAGACCTCTCAGCTTCTTCTTTCTTTTGCTGAATTCGGAAGGTATCAAGTTGCATGGCAATAGTCTGTCTCATTTCACTCTTGAGGTCTTCAATGTGGTTAGCAAACTCATGCTTGGAGAAAGAGGTACTAGCTGAAAGACGATTCCCCCTACCTCTCTTCCGGGCCACCCTAGAATAGTTTATAAACACAATCTTTATGTCCTCATAAGGTAGTTGGTAGATGTCTCCTCTAGCCAGCATGTTAAGGGTGTCCAGAAGGTCTTCAGGGACTCCTCGAAGCAGAACCAACTTCAGAGATTCTGGGTCAAGTGTGCACTTGTCCCGTTTATAACTAAGTTGGAACCTTTCCTCATTGTCTTCTAAAGATTCATTGCTTCCCATGGTCATCCGAAAGATTTCTCCCTTAGTTTCCTTGGATCTACAGTAGTCCCGGTACTTGGTATTGAAAGCTTGCTGCATCTGAGCCCAAGTGGTGATATTGTTTCCAGGTAACCCCATGAAGCAGTGTAATGTTGCATCCTTAAGGGTAGAGGGAAAGAGTTTCAGCTTTTGCTCATCCTCAGCATAGTCATAAGTTCGACAAAGGACAGAAAACTCAAACAGGAAGGTATCAGGGTCTTCAGTAGTCAGTCCATGGAAGTGAGGCAGAGTATAGGGACTTATGTTTTTCATTTTCATGTCTCCATTGGTCTCTCGGATGGGAAAGGCACCTTCTATTCTCTCATCTTCTCTTCTACCGTTTCGGTTTTCAGCCATGGCTGCAGATGGAGTGTTCTCTAACACTTCTTCTGTTATAGGATCTCGTATATCTCAGGAGGTTCACCTATAGGTTCTTCTGGCTCACTGTCACCAGAGAAGAAAGAAGGTTGACTCAGTGATGTGGTGGGGGTGTTGGGTAAGAATTTGCCGGTTTTATCTCTGTTCCTACGAGGCATGAAATGGAAAGAATTTTTTGATTGCTTTTGCTTTTTCCTCTCTGCTGGTACCTGGAAAACTAAAATAGATTGGACTGCAACTAACTATCTTGCCGAAATGAAAATGCAGAATTGAAATGAAGGTAGGAAAGGACTAATCTATTTTGCTCGAATGAAATTGCAGGAATGAAGTGCTAAGCTACGTTGCAGAATTGAAATTGCGGAATTGAAATGCTAAGCTATGCTTGCAGAATTGAAATTGTGGAATTGAAATGCTAATCTACGCTTGTAGAATTGAAATTGCGGAATTGAAATGCTAATATATGCTTGCAGAATTGAAATTGCAAAATTGAAATGCTAATCTACGCTTGCAGAATTGAAATTGGGGAATTGAAATGCTAATCTATGAAAGCAAAAAATGTTTATTCTACTTTTGCGGAAATGAAATTGCAGAATGGAAATGATATAAACTACTTAGCAGAAGGTTGTAGGAAAAAATTGAAGAAAAGCAACAATCACCAATACTATGACGCTTCCCTGGCAACGACACTAAAAATATGGTGGGCTCCAGTATTGCAGTAATAATGCTGTAACTCCTGGGACTCCCTTTTACTTTTAGTAACCTGGTTGTTCTTAACAAACTTGGAAGCGACAGTGCTGTATGCACAAGTACTAGCTCTTGTCGCAGCTATCACTTGGTCAGCTGGCACAAGTCCACTAGGAGCTTAAGCCAACTTGTATGAGCTCTTAGAAGAAGCTTTGTAATTGATGGATGAAAGCTAACTCGAAGAAAGCTAATCTATTTGCGAAAAGAGATTGAAAATCTAGAGGAAAGCGCAAACCCTAGCAAACCCTAATTCTACCAGCTAGTCCTACTGATGCAAAGATGAGCATGAAAACTACTGAAAGAGATGCCATTACTTCTATGAAGGTAAAATACATGCATCTAGACTACCTCTGTCCTAAGAAAACATCTTGTTGTAATTTTTATTAAGTTTTCAGTTTTATCATGCATATTCTTTCACTGTTCTTTACTGTGTAGGGGTGGATCAAGGAGGAATAATGCTTGGAAAAGGTTTGGAAGGTTTAGAGAGGGTCTAAGGAGTCCCCAACACCCTTCTGGAGAGTTTCACAAAGTTTGGCTATCAAGAAACCTCATTTGTGAGCTTCTATAGGAAGTCTGCAGGGGTTCTACAGGATGTTCAGAGATTTCTACAGGATGTTCAGAAATTTCTATAGGATGTTTAAAAAGTGGATTTTAGAAGATGGGTGAGTGAGGGAAGATGAATGGATGGATAAGGAGGTAGGATAGGGGCCTGGAGTGACCCATAAACTGGTGGGTGGAGTGGTGAGAAGGTATAGAAGGCTGACTTGGCTTAAAGAAGGCTAAGGCAATGATTGAGCAAGTAGGTAGGGTTACGTGGGAAAAGGATAGATGGGAGACGAGGAACCCAGCTAGGAGATGGAACAGGTGGCTCAGATGATGTTTAGGTGGATGAAAGAGTGGTGGAGATGCCCTGCACGGTGTACATTCAACCGAATCAAAAATGTCTTGCAAATAATCAAAGTCCTAGCGAATCTAGTCTAACTATCAATAACATGAATGAACAATAGCTTTATTGGAAAGAAAACCATGTACATCAACTATGCAAAGAAAAATTCCATAGATATAAACCCATAACTAATTTCTGCAAGGAAAACAGTACACTAAGGATTGCATGGTCAAGCAAACTAGTGTTTTTGTTGGGGCAACACTGTTTCTTCAATTCTAGCCCCTGATTCAATAAGGATGAGGTGAAACCGAGAGTGTGGTTGTCCCTTTTCTTTGGAGCTTTTTCTATTATTATCTTACCAAAACACCGGAAGCAATTCTCTTCATAAACAATGATCTATCCAAGCAACACAACTAAATATGCCTAACAGAAATACGTTTCAAATGCATAAAGGGAAACAGTGATGCATAAAGGAAAAGTAACAGTACGGAAAGGAAGCTCTAGGCTCTCAGGTTGGGCCCAACCCTGAGAGCTATGGATCCTATAGAAAACTCAGAGTTGATATAAAATCGTACTGCTTCTCATTATCAAAAAATAGTCATAAGAGTTATGCCAAAAATGGCTACAAGAGAACAAAGTAAAGCTAATAGCACTGTGGTACAAAATATGCAATGGTTTCAAAATTCCCTTACGAAGGTTGAGGCCTCAAAATTTATACATCACGAGGGCCCTAGTTGGCCTCCTAAATCTATGGAACTCGACTGTCCAAACTGTGAGTTAGACAGTCCCTTCCAAAATCTGCTTGGCTGCCTTCTAGATCCAGTTTTGGTGGCCTTTGGAGCTCGGAGTTGGGGGTGAAGATCCCAAGGAAGGGTTATTTAATGCCATAGACAACCCCCCTATGAATCCTCACCTCAGGCTTGGCTATCTTCTAGCCCATTATTGCTCAGTTTTGCTCCAAGTCAAAAACCCTGAAATGAGCACATGTTAGCTACCTAGGAAGAGTGACTACCCTTATTCGTACAAATGACATAAACATAATGAAAACAATGCTTAAGCTATGAAAAATGAAGGATTGAACAAGGACTGAACAAGGATAATTAGGCCAAATGAGCCCAATAAGTTACCAATTTTGGGGCTCATTAGTAGTGTTTTCAACTCATCCATATGCATTTTGTTTGAGAAAATAGTGCATACATACACAAAATTTGTTATAGACAGTCACATATGTTTATGGAAAAAGTGAAATTTTCACTTGGATGAGTCCTATGAAACCATAAATGTGTCTTTTTATTTTCTTATATGCGTGTTGAAGGTTCAAAATCTTGGTGTCAATAGTTTTTTCTTGATATCTTTCATTTCGGTAAGAAAAGCCTTGTGTTAACCGAAGGTTTTTAATTTGTGGAGCCTGTGAAGTGTGTTAGGGTCCTATAATTTATAGGACCAATTGATGATTGGATGTTTTCTTTCAGTATTTCAAATTGTAAAGAATATTGCATATTACAAACGATTTCCAAAAAAAGATATATAAATGAAAATAAACAATGAAAAGAGGGTATATATATTAAAAAATAGAAGAGGAAAAAGAAAAAGAGAAATGATAAAAGGACCCCACAGAAAAGAAAAAAATTGAAAGTGATGCTAGTTGAAGTGCCACTAATAGCACAATAATTTTTGGAGAATAAAATTATGAAATTGTGTATAGCTTGTCAAAATGCCACAATACTTCCTCTTGCTTGAAACACACTGTTTAATCATGTTCAACAAATTTTCAATTTCTGTCAATTAGATTAGAATGAATAAATTAGCCAAATAGTGTAATCTTGGCTAAGATTAGATTAGGTAGATTAGGTGAATAAATTAATTCAATTGAGTAATCTGGATTAATGTAATGTTTAGATTAGTTTTGATTGGTGTTTATTCCTTTAAATGGAAAAATAAATGTGGGTTTGTGCTCCTAAATGAGCCCTAATTGCTTTTAATTAAGTCAATTTAGGGGAAGATTAAACTCGTTATGAAATATGTTAACACTTGGTGTTATTTGTCCAAAGTTTGGACCTTATTGTAAAAATATGTGTGCAATGGGAAAATTTGTCTTTAACATTTAAATCGCTCTCATCTCTCCCATTCTCAATCATATCCCCATCTCATCGAATAGCTCCCAGGCCATTTTGGCCCCCCTACCATGTTTCCCTTTACTGGGGGGGTGTCCCAACAGCATTTCCTCCCCACCAGTCCCACTCCTATGTGTTATGACCATGGAGTTTCGCACACCCTACTCTAAATACAATATACCACTCCTACCCCCCTCCAAAAGCAATTTTTCGTAGCTCCCACCATAATCCACATTGCTAGTTACGTCACCCTCCACTTCTGCTCCACCTCCACTCCCCTACTGCCACGTATCTCCATCCTGCCAATGGTCCTGTGACTCCTTTCACTTACTGCTGGTCACCCCTTTCACTTAACCATTGTGCCTTCCCATTCACCACTTCCTCCCATTGCGATTTTCCATTCAAGACTAAATCTTCCTCCCAAATAGTCGTTTCAAAAAATAGTCCCACTCCATTCCAAACCTCTAAAACTTCTCTCTTGCCTCCTACCATCCCCTTTCCTCATGCTCATACTCTTACCCTGCTATCAATTTGATCCCTATTTTCCCTCATCGCCCATCCATTGCTAATAGAGCAATTCCCTATAGGTTTTTCTTCCTTGCATAATTAACTATCATCCCCTGCACAATCCACAGTTATCCTCTACAATTTCTTCATGTTATCAAGATGGCCCCAAAAACAAAAAATCATGCCATTGTGGTAAATTTGATTTTCTCTCCCTCTATGGATATAGACCACATTCCCTTAGTTGAAAGAGACTTCATAATTGTCAAAACACAATGTGAAATTGATCTCTTCAAATTACACTATTGGTTTCATCACACCTATCTTGACCACTCCGACGATACTGATACGACCAATGTGAATTTGAATTCTTCCTGAAGTGCCATGCCTATTATCTCTCGAGTAAGAGATATATCATCTCCCCTAATTTTGAAATCCTTTTCACCAGTACCCTTGAGAATATAAATCAAATGTTGCAGTTCCCACAGAGTGAATCCTTGACTCCCTTTTCCATTGATTCTCTTAAAGAAATTTACCAAAAGCTCACTTTTCCCCAGAGATCCAGGATTTTTGAAGTCTTCCTACCCGAATATTCTCAATTTCCGAAGAAAAAACCCTTATATCTCTTCTATTTTCCCCCAAAGAACTAGATAGATCATCTATGTCTTATCTTGCTACTTTGGTACTTCTCAAATGAATGGGTAGATGAGCCTATTTTAGGCTTTCTATCCACGTTTTCCATAGAAGAACGACTATCAATCATCTTCGACTATGGTCAATTTCTTGTAGATGTAATGCATGAACAATTCCTTCAGTTTTTAACTAAAGGAATGTTAAGATATTCTTCCATTATTATGCATATGTTTGTTTTCTTCCAGACAGACAAGTTTCCTTTTGTAGTCCAGAAACTCAATCAACAAGGAGAGCCTTAGTCCATAATCTATTGGACTTCAATTATCAGAAAAAAATCATAGGAGTATAGGTTCAAATATTTTATAGATTAGATTTTATATCGAACAATTTTTTCACTGAGTGGCCAACAGATTCCCAGGATAAATGAGGACAATCAAAAGGTGTTGCATCTTAGTGAGTAGGTGAAGACATGAGATTGGTATTTATACCATTCATTTATAGAAAGAAGGGTTTATGGCTCCAATCTGCCACCCTATAAACTACCAAATTACTTTCCTATGAGGATATTTTCCTTGGAGTACATCAGGCAAATAATCCAATCAGACAATAGTCACATTGCGTCCGCTAAGAAGAAGTCCCAATTCAAAATTAAAACTTAAATAGGGCCATTTATCTGTAATAGTAGAGAAGTAGGAGAGGAAGCGGACCTCCTTCTAAAATAGATGAATTTTCCCCTTAGCTTAACATGGTCTTATTACCCTTTTGGTGTAATTTTTTAGCTAAGGGTGAAACATAATACAACCCCCTATGTACATACCTAGAGACTAGAAATTGAGAAATACATGAATCAATAGGAATGGGTAGAGAACACATTTCAGGAAGCTAAAGAGTAGGTGTTGTCTAGAATTGCTTCAGAGTCTCCTACCCTTAGAGAGAAAACTGATAAAAGACCAAGAGAGGAGGACTCCCCTTCAATCATAAAATTCTCATCCAAGGAACTCAAGATCCATTCAAAGAAGACAAAGAAAAGCTCCAAGGTAGATTTCCCATCATTGGAGGAAACACATGGTACTATTGTGCTCTCTGGCCTTCACAATTTAAAGTTTGGTTGCATCGCCATTGATTCTCCATCATCTTCAACCACCAAAGAGAATCTAGCTACAAAACCTCATACACCAGAGTCATTTACAGAACATAGGAATCTAGATATATTTCAAATATACATAGAAATTAAACAGAGGAATGAAGCCCTCAATGATAAAATTTATGCTTAATTGAGGAAGTAGTCTTCCTTGATTCAACACAGGCTCATTTCAGCCTATGACACAGAGAAAGGAAGAATGCATATGGTATTCTTACAAGCACAGGTTCCTCAACCCAAATCAACAACTGATTTCAAGAAGACTACATTTGAGTTTGAGGCAAAGGTTGTGCATCCTTTGGATTAGATGGACATGCACAAGAAAATAGGAGAAATGATTTATTCAACCTTCACACAGACTTCTCTTACTGCTTCTAAACTGCAGCTATTTTTGAACAATGTTCAATCACAACTCAAATTGGAGAAAGTTTCTTCTCTGGCCAAAGATAACAAAATTAAATATTCAGTGGGAATGGTGATCAAAGAAGGTTTTGATCCTGGTAATTCAAAGGCTATGGAAGAGATTATTGAGAAGAAGAAGAATGATGACATAGCATCCTTGAAGAAGAAATTGAAACTTCTTGCCACTGAAGATCCCCATGTAAAGGATATACAAGAAACATAAATACAAAAGGAATAAATGTTGAAGCTCCTAGTGGAGCAAAGTGCAAAAATTAAGGAAATGGAGGCGAAGATGGATAAGTTATTCAAAGAGAAAGAAAAAAGTTCTCAACTAGCTATGGTTCCTCTTGATGCAGTGCCTATTGCATCACTACTTCAAACATGCATTCCTATAGTAGTTACAACAACAGTAACATCCTCCTCTACAACACCTCTTTCTTCTTCAACTGCATATGATTTAATTAAATTGGCTCAATCAATGGAAAACATGTTGATACAGGGAGAAGAAATTAAAAAACTTGGAGAATATGTAAAATTCCTACAGGAGTAGAGAAATAGATATGAGAATTCTCTCATAACATAGATGTATAAATCTTAGACTCTTTCATAGAGATTGCAGCAGATGGAAAAGGAGACTGCCATGGTGATGAGCACCAGTATTGTAGCACGAATGTTGCAACTCCTGGGGCTACCAACTTTACTTCATCAACTTGGGGTTCATACCAACTTGGAGGTGACAGTGTTTTATACACAAATAGATGCAATCAGTCCACTCTTTTGTCACTTCTAAGCTAGGTGATAGACCAATACGGTTTCTCAAAACTACCTTCTATTGATTTATAAGAAGTTTGATTACCAATTGAGAAAGGAGAATTTTACCCTAATTGAGAGAATTAAATGCTACCTACTATAATAAAGAAAGATTGAAATATATGCTTAAAACACACAAATCATATCACTATTTGTTAAGGTACCTTGCTTCAGAATAATTCTAAGTTAACACATGTGAAACCCTAACTAACCTAAACATGAAATTTGATCTAATCAAACACTTAACTATTGTGCATATAATTAACCATAACAACCTTTTCCTTTCTGTCTTTTTGTAAAAACATGAATGCTAATTGTTCTTTATTGTATGGTAGGTGGGTTAGGTGCGGAGACAGGTGGTTGTGATGGGTTAGATGGGTTGGGAGGAAAGAAGGGGTCTTCTCCTATCCTTCATGATGCATTTCTCACAAATTGGCCTCAAAATAGGCCACTACAATTCGTCCTACAAGATTTCTATAGGATGTCCTAATTCACCTATAGGGTCCCCTGTATTCCTACAGGAATAGGCCGAAAGCATGAGGAGTGATTTGGTAATGGTATAAGGCTTAGGGAAGGTGAGTGATGGAAGGAATAAGGCAAGTAAGTTCTTAGGACTTCCTCAGAACTAAAACCAATGTTTGTATGATGGTTGGATATTATGAACAAGCATGGCAAGTTGTCCTTATGAAATGATAACTCAAACTATGGACTTAGAGGATTTTGGCGATCATGGATGGGTGATGTTAGGCTGAGGTTGCTGATGTGAGGTCTTCCTACACTACTAAAACTCCTGCAATATACACATCATTATTAGCATTTACCCATAAATCATGTCTAAACAAGGAAGGTTCCCAACAACATAAGAGAACAAAATTTCATCATTCATTTGCCTAGTTCATGAATGGAAATACTTGACATAGGCCTTGTAATCTAATACAAGGCCTAAGATATAAGAAATGACAATTGCAATCTCTCTTTTAAAACTAAAATATGCTGACCTAATTAACAAAAAAACCCTAAATTTCATAAGAAACCAAAATTTTGTCTTTTTGGGTTGAATGAGAGTTTTCCCTCAAACCATGGTCCCTGAAGGGAGGAATGAGGCAAGATCCACCTGTTTTTAGCCTTTTTGGTATTTCTTTATCTCTCTAAAGCTATTGTTAAAGCTATGCACAAATGGAAGCAAACTAATCAAATTCACCAATACTTGTAATGTAAAAATGCCAAAACCAATTCAACAAGTAACATATGAAGTAATATAAGCATACAAGTATAGTAAGAGGAACCTCTATTACTAGGGTTTGGCCCTAACCCAAGCGATTTAGCCCTATGAGCCAAATCAGTGTTGGGTCAAGGGAATGCTCATCTTCATTAACATATCAAAAAATAAATAACAATGTTTTGTCAAAATCCTTCAACTCAAAAGTGCTTAATTATCTTGCATAAAAAATTTGAATCTTAATGACTCTTTAGGCCTTCTTATTTATAAAACTAAAGTTTCCAACAACTTCCTTAAATCTAGGGAGGCTTGGCTCCCAATATCAAGGTAAATGGTTCTTAACTGTCACTAGCTCAACTGCCAATGATCCTCTTGACTCGACTGCCTACAACTCTGAGCTAGTGTGATTTGATTGAGGGATATTTGAATGAGTGAGGATTTAATGAGGAAGATCCATCTCCTATAATCTCTCCTTCTTGTCTCATTCAAGTTCCTACACCTTAATTTGCCACATTTTTCTCCCAAGTTCCTACAATCAATGCACATTAGACCACTAGACATAACATTACTTTTACTCATCTCATTAAGCAAAATATAATTAAAACATGTAAGGAATTATGAGAAGAGTTGATTTTAATAAGCTTGAAGGTGTATTAAGGTCCATATATTTACCCAATGATGAGCCTCATGATCACCCCCTACTAAAAATATTTCTCATCCTTTGAGAAACTGAATCTATGTCCATGCCTTTCATTGATTTGGTGGCTTCTCTGACATCCCATGCTTCTATTGTACTCTCTTCTTCTTGTAAATAAAATCTTGCCCTCCTCTCTATCTCTTCCCACTTCTTTCTTTCTTCTTCTTCTTTCCTTCCTTCCAATATTCGCAAAAGCAATGGTGGACTAAGCCTCAAGCCAATCCAAATGACTTTGAGTCTTTGTAGAGCATGCTTATACATGGGGGTTCTATTTAGTGCCTCTCTCATTCTATTAGGAGAATGATATTCTCTGATTTTTAGGTTGTAAGGCAAGGTGTTCCATCTCCTTTGGCAAGATTACATGATGTCATCTCATAGCAATATGAACATGTCTTCAAAGTGCGTGACTGCCTACTCTTGTACATCAAGGTACCTTGGTGCAAGTGTGTGGTCATTTGCAATGAGGTTGGGGGTGCTGATGATAACCATTGGGTTATATTGTTCCACTTTGATCATAAGGGGTTCTGTCTCTTCTTTTGCCATTACCTTTTTAATATCTGTAGCTCTTGCCTCCTCATGATTCATCCATGATTCTAAGGCCATCAATTTCAAGTTCCATAGCTTTGGATTTGGGTCCCACACATTTAAATGTTCAAGGCTAAATTGTGTAGGTAAAAATCAGATATTTTTGCTCTATCTTCCAACATGCTTTGATCATAGAGATCAATGAATTACCTATAGTCCTGGAATGGAATAGTTCCTCTTTGTGCTAGGGTCTTTATTTGGAATTGTAGCCATTTCTCATTGAGGTACAAGGCATAAGACTTTGCTGGCATCCTGCATTAGATTTCCTCCATGGAACACTGGCCGTAGTTGCCAATTGGCTTTCCCTTTCTTGTAGCTATCTTCTTAGCCATGTGTTCTCAACCTCCAACTGAGATTTCATCATTGCTTTTCTGTCCCTTATGTTGCTCAGTTCTCTACCCATATCTTACAATTTATCCTTGATGTGTCCTATATCCTCTACCCTTTCTGATTTAGCAGTTTATATCCACCTGTGTGTCCTTCCCCTTTCTTTTTCATGTTCAAAGAATTTGTGAATGGAAAACTTATGTGGTATCACCCTCCCTCCTTCAATGAAGCTGTAGTAGGAGCTAAGGTTTGGCTGTGGGCTAGGTTCTTCCTGTTCTTGGCCTTCTCCCTTTGTTTCTTGTGCAGTTATTGCTTCCTAGTCTCCTTTTTGTGTTTCCTATAGGTTTAACAGAGTTTCCTATAGGATGGCCTTTGCTTCCTGTAGGTCTATCTGTGTCTGGAAAGCCTCCTAACATAGGTAATTGGAGACTTGGGAGAGGCTTTATTTGATGATCCTTCTCCTTCATTTTTCTTTAGAGGGGTTGCCTACTTTTGTTGCTTTGGTGAATCCTCAACGAAAATTGGAGTTTTGGTGGGTGTTTGAGTTCTTCCTTGTCTAATCCTAGTGTTCTTTCTTGTTCTAAAGTACAGTTAGGTTTGCCTTTGCCCCTTCCCCTTTGATTTGACATGTGTACTTAGGGTAGTAAGAGAAACCACTGCCTCTTTCTCTGTAGGCTCTAGGGATACCCTTGGTGATCCTTCTTCCTCTCTGTTTTGAGTAGTAGACCTCTGTCCTGTTTCCTCTTTTCCATTTTCTTTCTCATCCTCTTCTTTGTCTCACCTTCCTCCTCTTCTTCTTCTTTTATTTATTCACCTTGTTCATCTGTTTATTATTTTTTTTCCTCCTTTGTATCTTCCTCATTTTCCTCTATTTATTTTTCAATATCCTCCTCTATTTCTTCTCATTTATCCTCTTCTATTTCTTCGTCTCCCTCACTAGCAATAGGGCTTTTATCATATTCAATATCTTAAATTGCCCCTTCTTCCTACATGTATGTAAAGGTTTTCCATATGATAGGGAGTCTTAAGTTTTGTAGAGCATCTTCAAGGACGAGTTTGATCAACCCATGATGGGGTAGTTGTTGATGTTCTCCCTCCTGCACTTTGATGATCATGTTTATCATTGATTGTAGAAGAAAATATGGTATACTCAATCTATTTTGAGGAGGTGTGTTCTCTCCAAATCTCAGTTCTTGGAGAAGTCTAAAGTGGTATCCATACACTACACTATATCTCCCTTCACATGAAATGTATTTAATGACGTGGTATCTAACTTCATTCCAAGGGCATGAAATTCTCTCCCTTCTAACCCCATTTTTGTCCTCCATTGGCTCTTCTCCTTCTAAAAGGATTTTTTTCTTTGCAAGGGTGTTGTTACCCTTGTCTTCTCTTATCCATGGTAACCCTAAAGGGAGTGTAGTGATTCTGCTTATAAATTTCAAGGGTTATTACTACTGATAAACCTTTCACCACAGGAGTGGCATTGGTCCTAGTGAGGGGTATGAGTGAGAGGGAAAATTCTTTGGCAACATCATCATCATATCCTCTCATCCTCTCAAAGAACCCCATCCATTAGTGCCTTGTGAAAATTTCCATCGTAGGAGGATGTTGGTGGATCCTTGTTGTGTTTGTGGGTTCTCCCTTATTGAGACCTCCTGTCATCTCTCCCTGGTAATTGTAGAGGCTTGTGTGCATACAATTCAAGAATTTTGGTAGGTGAGGGAGTTTTGAATGATAAATTTTAGTGACATGCAGTACAATTCTCCTATTTTGAGATGCACTGCAATTTCCTACCAAAATTGAGGATTTTATTTTTATTTGCAAATGGAAAACATGGAAGGTGTAGATCCTACCTAAATTTTTTACATTCTTGTGAAGATAACTTTGATTTGACCTCCCTTAGTGACTAGTGACAGCCTTGTAGGTTGATTCCTCTGTATCCTATAGGCTTCCTGTAGGTTTCTTGCATTGTAGATGTTGATTGTTTCCTATAGGTTCTTCTTCAGGAAGGTTGAGAGAAAACTCTTTGTTTGATGAATTATCAAAGTTTCTTTTGTTCTCTTTGTATGGGAATCAGTGTTTTATTTCCATATATGGATGATTTTGTGGGGTGGTGTGCTGGTTGTCCAAGTACAAGCACCTCCTTTTGGACTGTTGGTCCTAGTATCAGTCTATAATTATACCTCACCTCATAATCATCTCCCACTCCTTTCCTTTGTAACTTAACCATTTTTGAATCTATTCCCTTTTCATCTTGATTTGACTTTTTCCATGTGTGGAGTGATCTAACTATTTTCTTCTCATCGACCGGCCGAAGGTGGCCAAGTTAACTGGCCACCTTTTAACCTGGCCACCTTTACTTATAGAATCAACTTCTCACATAATCCTATAGTTTTGATCATATCGTACTAACGAGAGAGCATGAGTAAGATGACATACCTATGGGTAAGGTGCATCATTGATGATGCATGCTGAAGAGTGATGCCTCCTTGTTGTGTTTTCGTTGCATATTTTCTGTGTTTACCTCCTTTGATGCTTGTTTCTTTTGATGTGCAGGTGTTGGGGAGTGATGTTGGTGGTATTATTGTTGCTATTGAGCTTTGGAGGAGCTTCTTCATCCTTGGAGTCCTTGTTCTGAAGATGGTTGCAAACTGTGTGGTTTTCTTTGTGGGATGGGCTGCTACAGGATTTCCTACAGGATTCCTACAAGATGTCCTCTAGCTGCCTCTCCCCTAACTTTCATACTTTTTCTCAACTCTGAAGCATAAGGGGTGTTGAAATGAGTGGATAAGGGTTATAGGGAATGGTATATGAGAGATTTTTCCTCTAAGTATTGTTCCTATTTCCTTGCTTTCTCTCTCTTCTATTTTTTTCTTTTTCTTTTTCTTTCTGTAATCTGTGTTTTCTTAATTTATTTCTTTGATGGATACAGGGGTGACATGGTGATGAAAGGAATGGTTATGATGTGGTGGAGTAATTGGTTTTTCATCCAGACATAGGCTTGTGTCATCCCCTTTCTTTCAGACTACCTTTCTTTTGATTTTCAAGGTCACTGTAATTCTTACAAGAAACTTTTGTAGGATTACAGGGAATCCTGAAGAAAACACAATTTGTGTAGGATGACCTGGAGGGGTTTATAAGTGGAAGAATGGGTGAATAGTGGAAGATATGAGATGGGTGGATTAAAACATGGCTCTTGTAGGTCCTGCTATCCTTATTATGTTGTGCTCATCCTCCTCTTGTTGACCTGTAAAACAAAATTTCAATCTTTTGTATCATTTCTCTTTTTTCCTTTGTAAAACAACTAGTTTTCCCCCAAGGAGGTTTTCATCCTATTTTCTTACCCTAGGTGCCTCAAACTGGGTTTCCACCCAGAGATATTTTTTATTTTTCCTATTATTTTTTTTTTAAGCACCCTCGGGCTGCCTCAAGATTGTTTCTCCCAACTGTGGGACTCAGGTTCCTCATGGAGGTTTCCACCTGAGTCTCTTTATTCTTTTCTTCTTCAGGGACTTGGTGGGGTGGAAGATGAGTTTGATCCACCACGATCACTGTCTTGCTGATGCTATTAATGAATTATTTCTTTGACAAGGGTTTCTTGTATATATTTAATTTATACCCATTGACAAGAAAAGGGATAACCTCTACATCAATGGTTCTTATCTACACAACACCATTATCATGACACTTTTCTATTACATAAGGACCTAACCATCTAGTCCTTAACTTACCTTTAAAATAATTGTACCAGGAATCATACAACAAATCCTAATCACCTTCTTGAAACTATTTATCTTTTATATTCTTGTCATTTCAAATTTTCCATTGAACTTGAGTCACCTCTGTGTGTAGGAGGGCCTGCATCCTAAATTCATCCAACCCATTCAATTAGAGCAATATTTCTTGTTGTGCCCTAGTGATATCTAGATCTAGTTGTGCTGCCATCCTTAAGGTGTTGTATTCAAATTCAATGGACAACATGGTTTTCTTCCCATAGACCAGCTCATAAGGGGTGAATCCAGTGGTGGTCTTCTAGGTGGTATTGTAGGCCTAGGTGGCCTCAACTAATCTGTCTACCCAATCCTTTCTACTACTACTAATTACCTTGGTCAGAATGCCTTCTAGTCCTCTATTGGTTACCTCCACTTGCCCATTATCCCATGGGTGGTAAGGAGTGGATGTTTTATGCTTAATCTTTTGTTGGCTTAACAAATTCTCAATCATGTGAGATGTAAATTGATTGCATTGATCAGTGAACAATTATCTAGGGTATCCAAAATTATAAAACATATTTTCCTTTAAGAATTCAACTACCTTTTCTTTTATTGTTGCTTTGATGGCTTTGTCTTAAACCTACTTGGTTAAGTACCCAGTGAACACAATGATGTACTACTTTTGTTTGGATGGAGGGTCAATAGGCCCAATGAAATCCATGACCCACATGTCAAATGGCTCAAAAGCCACTTGAGGTTACAGAGGCATCTCATCCCTTGTGGTAGGTTTCCCCATCCTTTGGCATCAATCACACTGACTGGTATACCTCCTCACATCTTGGTGAAGAGTGGGCTAGTAATAACCAACTTGCAATACCTTGAATTCTATTATTTTGGCTACAAAGTGACCTCCACTAGGTCCATCAGGACAGGACAAGAGGATTTCAAAGACTTCCTCCTCCCTAACACATCCTCTTAGAATCTGATCCAAACCCATCTTGAAGAGATTTCCCCTAATCCAAGTGAATGGGGCACTCTTTCTTATGATCCTTCTCTTTTCTTTGGAGGACAAGTTTGGTATAAACTGTGTAGACACCAAGTAGTTTGATATGTCAAAAAACCATGGAGACAAAACTGAAATGGCGAATAAATGTTCATATAGTATTTTATCATCAACCTTTCCTTCCTCTCCTGTAGGTAAATTTAATCTGGATAAAAAAATATGCAACAACATCCTCCTTGCCAGGCTTATCAATAATAGTTAAATCAAACTGTTGTAATAAAAGTAACCATCTATTAATTTGGGCATTTACATTAGGTTTATTCATCAAGTATTTACTTGCAGCATGGTCATTATGTAAAAATTTTTGATAACCAATAATGTAATTCCTAAATTTATTCAATGAATGCAGAACAACTAGGATCTCTTTTCTAGTCACTGTGTAGTTTAGCTTAGCTTTTGACATATTCTTACTAATGAAGTAGATTGCATAAGGTAGCTTGTCATCTACCTAGACTATAGCTACTCCTATATCTTTGTGAGAGGCATCAACATGTTTATGAAAAGGAAGAGCCCAATTTGGGCCTTAGAGAATAGGTGCAATATTCATCTTGTCCTTACGGTGTCCAAGGCTTCTTGACAACTTTCCAACCACAAACATTTTGAGTCTTTGTCCAATTACCCAAATAAAGGAGAAGCTAACTTGCTGAAATCCTTTATAAATCTCCTATAGTATCTTTCTAAACCTAAAAAATTTCTGACATCCGTCTATTTTTTTGGATTTGGGACCCTTTTGATGATGGCTATCTTATTTGGGTCTACCTGCAGTCCTTCCTGGGATATTGAGTGGCCTAGAATAGTCCCTATATTCATCATGAACTCACATTTTTCAAGACTAAGGGATAAGTTCATTTCGATGCATTTGTTTAGCATCTTCCCTAGGTTAGAGAGAGCCTCCTGGAAATCACACCCATAGGGTAAAAAGTCATCCATAAATGTTTACTGCATCATAGACTAGCTAGGCAAAGATGCTCACGACTTCTCTCTGGAACGTGGCAGGGGCATTGCATAAACCAAAAGGAAGGAACCTATAAGTGAAAGTACCCCAAGAATAGGTGAAGGTGGCTTTATCCTGGTCCTCTGGGCTGATATGGATTTGATTGTACTCATTGAACCCATCTAAGAAAGAGAAAAACTTTTTCCAAGCTAGGCCATCTAACACTTGGTAAATGAAAGGGAGAGGGAAATGGTCCTTCCTTGTTTCTTTTTTTAGCTCTCTGTAATAAAAAAATTCCTCCACTTTCCATTTTTCTTTGGAACCAACCCCAAAGGAGACATCCTCTCACTCTCTGAGATCAGGTAGATGAATCTTGCATCTAACAAATTTTGCAGCTCTTCTTTGACTATATCCTCGAGAGTTGGATTCATTCTCCTTAGGGGTTGTTGGACTGATTTGCAACCTTCTTTGATATAAATGTGGTGAGTACACACTGAGGGGTGCACTCCCTTCATCTCTTTGTAATTCCAAGCAAGGGCATCCAAATTCTCTCTTAGCATATTACATAACTCTTCTTCCTAGTGTACAGAAAGAGAGGGGTTGATTTTCAGTGTTCTTTCAGAGTTGAATTCTATTGTCTTGACATGAGTGGGGTTTGAATCAACAAACCATATATCAGTTTGATAATTTTTCTTGGTTTCCTTCACTACTTCCTCTAGAGAAAAGGTGTTGGGAGTTGGATTTTGGAGGATGTGTTCAATCAAATCATCTTCACCAAGTTGTCCTCCTCCCATGGAAGTTTATAGGGTATAGAGTTGGGAAGAGTAGACTTCATCTTCTTCTTCCTCTTCTAGCCACAAAGGTAAATCATGTTCTAAAGATGGCTGAGCAAGAGGGTACAGGATCAACTGCTTGGATAGATTCCCATTGTTTTTCCAGCTCTACAGCTGATGTAGGCATTGACAGTAGCTAACCAAGGCCTCCCAAGTATGAGAGGATAGCCATTAAATTTGGTCTTAGGATGGAGAACTGAGAAGTCTACAGGGTATTCCCAGGAGTCATTGGAGACCATCACATACTCAAATAATCCCCTCAAGGGCTACTGTGGATCAATTTGCAAGCTCTAAGACTATCATGGTCTTTCTTAATGAGCCCTATAGATTCAGCTTGAGCATGGTGTCCTTGGTCATTACATTAATGGCAGCCCCAAGATCAATCAAGGTATGTGGGACAATGGTACCATTGATGTTTACATCTACTACAAGGATTCCAAGTTCTAAATAATTTGGGAAAATTACCTACCCCGACATTAAGTTGGACAACTAACCAATGACATTAATGGTAGGAGTGTCTCTTTTTCGGATCCTTGGATGTTTGAACCACTTCTCTTTAATAAGTTTTTTGTAAATAGTTACATCTTTGATGGCTTGGAGAAGTGGTATTTTGACACAGATTTTTCAATTCACCCAGAAGTTCATTCTGTTCTAGGGTAGGCTGGACTGGATGAGTTAATATTTCAAGAAAGGGTGGCAGATTCACTCTAGGCACACTTTACTCTCTTTCTTCCTCACTCTTCTTAGGTGGAGATGGAGGTTGGTTATCCGGGATCGCTCTCCTAGATATAAGGTTGATCTCCTAAATTCCCACAACATAAGTAGTGTAGGATGTCTCTCCACTATAGACCTATTGTGCTTGTCTATTGTTTGGCTTTGGGTTTGGTTGGGTAGGAATCTAAGGTTGTTTAGGTGGAGCAGGGTGTAAAAGTTGTGGTTGAGTAGGAGGTGAAGGGAATAAAGATGGAGCATTGTTGTATGGGGGACTCCCACCCTGGGGTGGTTCATTCCACTGAGGTTGTGGAGGTGTATATGGCTGAAATCGCTGGTTGGCTGGCTCGGAATGGTACTGGGGTGCAAAATACCAGGGAGAAGGTGTAGACCAGGAGGGATGAGTAGGGGCACTCAAGAAGGAATGGATGTGTTTTGGGTAGTGTTGTAATATGCATAGGATGACCTTTACATGCCCTGCTGGTATGGTCGAGGCCCATGAGGCCTTCTTTGATTTATGTAGCAGAGTTGTTCAGTCACCCCTTCAGTTCCCTGATAGACAACTTTTAGTCTAGGTAGAGAAGGTCACTTGTCTGTGGAGTAGTTTTCTTCACAGACTGAGAACATTTGTATCATGTTTAATGGAAATTCATTCCTAGGGTGCCTCCTTATGCATCTTTGGTAGAAGATGGCTAATGCTCTCTTTGATTCCTCTTGCTTCCTCTTGATTTTCATAGTGATCATCTGTAGGGCAAGGCTTTCCAACATTTCGCTCTTAAAATATTCCAACATGTTTCCAATTTCGCTTTTTATAGATGTGTTGGAAGAGGATGAGTTGGCCACTATTCGACTACCCCTACCCTTTTTCCTAGCTACCGTAGAATGGTTCTTAAAGATGGTCTTGGTATCCTCATAAGGTAGTTGGTAGATGTCCCCTCCTAATAGCAGGTTTAGGGTATCCATGAGATCTTCTCTCATCCCCCTTAGTAGGACTAGCTTAAGTGACTCAGGATGAAGTGTGCACCTGGCCCTTTTATAGCTAAGCTGGAATATTTCGTCATAATCCTCTAAGGACTCATCATGCCCAAAGGTCATTCTAAAAACTTCCTCTTTAGTGTCTTTGGACGTATAGTAGTCCCTATACTTGTTGCTAAAAGCTTGTTGCATCTGGGCCTAGGTGGTGATACTATCCCTAGGTAAACCCATGAACTAGCGTAGAGCTAGATCCTTGAGAGTGGATGGGAACTATTTCAACTTTTGATCATCAATGGTGTAGTCATGGGTTCTATATATGACAGAAAATTCGAAAAAGAAAGTATCTGGATCTTCTGAGGTCAGGTCATGGAAGTGAGCAAGAGTAGAGGGGCTTATGTTCTTCATCTTGTCATCCCCATTGGTTTTTTTGATGGGAAAGAAACCCTCAATTATTTCTCTATCTCCCCTATCATTTCTATTTTCAGCCATTATGTATTGGAATGGGTTCTTCTTCTTCTTCCCCTATAGACTCTTCAAAAATCTCAGGTTGCTCGCCTATAGGGTCCTCTAATTCACAGCCACCAAAGAAGAGGAAAGGTTGGCTGTTGGAAGTGGTGGGGGTATTTGGTAGAAATCCACCTAAGTTATCCCTATTCCTACAAGGCATGAAAGAAGTGTTTTCTTTTGTGTTTTTTTCAAGTTTTAAGAATAATTTTAGAATAGAAAAGACAACTGAATTGAAAATAAATATTAAATGAAATCACTTGCAGAATGGAAAGGAAAGCAAATCAGCTTACAACTATCTTTCAGAAATGAAACTAATAGTGGAATGAAAGAGATAAGAAATGGAAGAAATAAAGAAGAAATCACATCTACTTAGACACCTCCCTGGTAATGACACCAAAAACCGATGAGCACCAGTATTGCAGCAAGAATGTTGCAACTCCTAGGGCTACCAAATTTACTTCATCAACTCAGGGTTTGTACAAACTTGGAGGTGACAGTGTTGTATATAGAAATAGATGAAATAAGTCCACTCTTTTGTCACTGCTGAGCTGGGTGATAGACCACTAAGGTTTCTCAAACCTACCTTCTATTGATTTAGAAGAAGTTTGATTACCAATTGAGAAAGGAGAATTTTACCCTAATTGAGAGAATTGAAATTCTACATACTGCAGTAAAGAAAGAATGAAATATATGCTCAAAACACACCACTCATCTAGCTATTTGTTAAGATACCTCGCTTCAAAATAATTCTAAGTTAACACATGTGAAACCCTAACTAACATAAGCATGCAATATGATCTAATTAAACACTTAACTGTTGTGCATATGAATAAGCATAACAACCTTTTTCTTTTTGTCTTTTTGTAAAAACATGAATGCTAATTATTCTTGATTGTATGGGAGGTGGGTTAGGTGTGGAGAGAGATGGTTACGATGGGTCAGATGGCTTGGGAGGCAAGCAGGGGTCCTCTCGTATATTGCGTGATGCATTTCTCACAAATTAGAATCAAAATCGGCCACTTAGGTTGTCCTACAACATGTCTATAGGATTTCCTAATTCACCTAAAGGATCCACTATATTCCTACAGGAACAGGCCAAAAGCATGAGGATTTATTGGTAGTGGTATAAGGCTTAGGGAAGGTAAGTGATGGAAGGAATAAGGCAAGGAAGTGGTTAGGACTCCCTCAGAAATCAAACCAAAGCTTGTGTGATGGTTGGATTTGCTCAACAAGCATGGCAAGTTGTCCTTATGAAATGATAACTCGGACTATAGACTTACTTGTTTTTGGCAATCATGGATGGGTGAGGTTAAGCAGAGGTTGTTGATATGATTTATTCCTTCACTACTAAAACTCCTGCAATATATACATCATTGTTGGCATTTACCCATAAATCATGGAAAAACAAAGAATGTTCCCAAAAACATAAGAAAAAAAAATTTCATCATTCATTTTCCTAGTTAATGCATGGAAATATTTGTAGCCTATTATGAAGACACCATGTAATCTAATACAAAGCCTAATATAGAATAAATGGAAACTGCAATCTATCTTTGAAAATTGAAAGATGCTGACCTAATTAACAAAAGAACCTTAAATTTCATAAGAAACCATAATTCTGTCTTTTTGGGTTGAATGAGAGTTTTCCCTCAAACCATGGTCCTTGAAGGGAGGAATGAGGCAAGATCCACCTGTTATCAGCCTTTCTGGTATTTCTTTATCTCTCTAAAGCTATTGTTAAATATATGTACAAATGGAAGCAAACTAATCAAATTCACCAATACTTGTAATGTAATAATGCCAAAATCAATTCAACAAGCAATCTATGAAGTCACATAAGAATACAAGTATAGTAAAAGGAACCTCTACTACTAGGGTTGGTCCCTAACCCAAGAGCTTTAGCTCTCTGAGTCAACTTAGTGATGGCTCAATGGAATACTCATCTTCATTAACATATCAAAAAATACATAACACTTTTTTGTCACAAACCTTCAACTCAAAAGTGCTTAGTTATCTTGCTTAAAAAATCTAAATCCTAATGAGGCTCTTGGCCTCCTTATTTATACAACTGAAGTTTCCAACAACTTCCTTAAATCTAGGGATACTTGGCTCCCAGTTTGAAGATAAACTGGTTCTTAACTATCACTGGCTTGACTGCCAATGATCCTCATGACTCGCCTGCCTACAACTCTAAGATAGTGTGATTTGATTGAGGGATCTTCGAATGAGTGAGGATTTAATGAGGAAGATCCATCTCCTATAATCTCTCCTTCTTCTCTCATTTGAGTTTCTACACCTTAATTTTTCACAATTTTCTCCCAAAAACCTACAATCAATGCACATTAGACCACTAGACATAACATCTTACTTTTACTCATCTCATTAAGCAAAATATAGTTAAAAGATGTAAGGAATTGTGAGAAGAGTTGATTTTAATAAGCTTGGAGGTGTATTAAGGTCCATGTATTTACCCAATGATGAGCCTCATGATATAGATAATACCCTAGCACATGTTAAAGAGACCATTTGGAAAAGGATAGAGGAAGCCATGGTAGAAATTTGGCCATCTATCCAAATTATATTTGAAAATAAGGAAATGATTGAGAGATCTAATGAAGCTATTAACAAAATCAAAGTGTAGTTGGGTGATAAACACAGTGAAGCTACAGAGCTCATAAAGTTCATCAATTTCAAAAACAAGAAGGAACTAGAAGAACTGGAGGTTGATGACATAATTGAAACCATACTAGAGGTCAAAAAGTTGTTGACCAAGAGAAATTTGATAAGACAACTAGAAGAAAGGTGTCAAGTTTTGGACATTGGTGTACAAAGGTTCTTCAGCAAGATGGAAGCCGTTTACAAAAAGGACTTCCCAATTTATTAGTAATAAATGACAAGCTTAGCACAAGGTGAGATTATAGATAGAAATTGTTAACCAAGGCTAAAGACACCTCTAAATTTGAGAGAGGAAGAATCAAAATGACAGGAAAAGCATTTTTAGAAGCATTGGCATATGATTTGGACATCCAGTATGAAATCAAGAACATGTTTATTTCTAAACAAAATTTTTCCAAATACACTAAATACTCAAGACATCTATCCTCAGTGAACAACGTTGGGATAAATTATGAAAGTTACTGGAGTAAGAAGATGACTTGGTTCAGCATGAAAAACACAATAGGATATGAAGGGCCACCTGTTTAGCAGTTCCACCAATCTAGGGCCACCTATTTAGCAGTTCCACCAATCTAGTGCCACCAATTCGAGCATTTCCAATTTTCCTATATTTTTGTAACAGTTAGATAGATTAAGTTTAGAAATTCCTAAATATATCCTAGTCAATTTTGATAGGATATTTTTGTAAATAACTTATAAATACTTCTCTTTTGGAAGTATCAAGGGTTGAATTTTGTGTTCTAGAGAACTATTATATTATTTTCATTTGATGGGCTGGTCAGTAATAAAAAAGACATTCTTCACATGATTCATGTGTTGGACTATTTGGTGAAGTGCTTCTCTCGCTTTTTATGTGTTATTTCTTCGTTTCCATACTTATGTTTTCTTTAATATCAATTATTTTACAGAAAGTTGATGAAAAAGATTTGTTGAAAAATACACTTTCATTCTAGCTATGGATAATTTAAATGTTTGCTTCTGATATCATGTTAAATAATTCTTAATTTCTCTTTAACTCTAATTTTACTTATGTCTTTTCTTCTATCATACTTCATTTAAACATAAAGGATCCAGTTAGTTATGCTACCTTTCCCTATTAAACTCCTTTTAAAATCTGAAATAGATCCATGTTAAGTTGTAGACTCCATAGTCCAATGGAAATTTTAGGCATTTAATCAACTAGTCAATTTTAAAATCAAACTCCAAACTCTCATAACTAGCCTAATATTTAAATACAACAAAGTTAAATCTAATAGAGAGATCCCTCTTTAAAGTTGGCAGGTATAGATCCCAACTTCCAAAGTGGTTTTGTGGTTACCTATGTGGTTCTCTTTTGCAACCTTAGAAAATTACAGTGTGTTAACATTCTGGTGACTATATTGGGGACTATTTAATCCTTCATTTCATTTTTACAAAATTAAATTCCCTAGTTCATAAAAAAATATTTCAAGAAGAGTAATGATCTAAATTTTAGAAATAAAGGATTAGAGGTTGTTTCTTACATTTAAGATCTGGCTCCAAAAATAATTTACACTAGATCTCATCCTGATCTAGAACCTCCTGAAATTTTAGATGATCCTGAAAAGATATTAATCCAAATGGATCAAAAAAAATCTCTACGTCTTCATAAAGATCAAAACTATCGCATGAGAAGAACTCTTAGAACAGGTGGAAAACACTATCAACAACAAAAAACACAAGAAACAATGGAAAAATAAGTTATCGGTAGTGAAGCCAGAGAGCCAAAGAAGGAGAAACGAATAGATAGTGCCGATTGGCTTTAATGCCATAGACTGACAGAGACAGAGGCATGTAGTGCTGAGACAGAGAGCAAACATAGACATAGAGTCAGTGAGGAGAGTCTTTGTACTCAAAAAGACTTGGGAGATCCAAGTGAAGCCTTGTTGTTTTGTATCCATTGTGTGAGACTCAAATTGAGCTCACTTCTGTCAAAACTCTACTTCTAAAGACATAATAGAGAGGTCATCACTGAAGACTAGACCAGGAGACATAGCCCAGGAGTCTTGGGTAAACTCCTTACTAAACTTGCTATGCTGATGTGTGTTTGTTTATTATGTTATTTAACTGCTTCATTGTCTATGTATTTCACAATCTTATCGATTCATTACACAAAGTAAAATAGGAAGATCCATGCACATTAGTCTGTAATAACTTAATAATTGTCTAACATATCATTATCAGATCAAGTGGTATCAGAGATTTAGGTTTGCTAAGGTTAGACAAGCTTGTGCTGGATTGTTGAATGCTAACTAGGTCAAAGCTCAAATTAGGAGAAGGAGAATTGGTTGAGGCTAACTCGGAAATTGGAAGAATTTATCCTAGGAGGAAACTGGCAGAAGAAATTCCCTTGGAATCAGACTCTTAGTTCATGGACAGTTTCATGACCATGAGACCCATGGTAGAAGAGATGTATCAAGAATTTAAGAAAGGCAGGGGTGAAGACCCTTCAACATCTCAAACAGGCAAAGGAGTAGAGGAACCTCTTCTAGTTGCCCATTCAGGAGGCAAAGGGAAAGGGGAAGAGCCTCCTCCATTAACACCTCCTTCTATCCCTAAAAATAAAAAGAAGAAAACATCTTTGATTAAATTAGATGTAAAATTTGATTTTCCAATATATGATGGAGAATTAAATGAAGAAAAGCGATATAACCGGATTAGACAGATTGATGTATATTGTAAGGTACAGAACATCGATTCAGAAAGGAGAAAGATCCAGCTGGCCAACCTTTGCCTTGGAGGAACTTCCCTAGTGTGGTGGGAAGGTAGGACACAAGCTGATTTGAAGAAGCATGGTAAAATTCTTTCTAGTTGGAGTGAATTTGTTTCTTCCTTTAAAAAACAATTCTATCCACTAGCTTATATGTAGCAAGCAATGATGAGTTGGAAAACTCTTCGCCAATTAAAGGGGAAAAGCGTACAAAGCTATACCCAGAAATTTAGAAAAGAGATTTAATTCTAGGCATTTCTCTAGACTCACCTAAAACTTTGTTGAAGTATATAGGTGGTTTGCATAGCTATCTGAGGCACACCATTCTCATGTTTAACCCTACTAGCATAGATGAGGTATTAGTTCAGGCTACACATCTGGAGGTGGCAAGAATGTGAACCCAGAGATCGAGGGATCATCAAAACCAACTGCAAGCAAGAGAAAGGAAAGGAGGAAGCAGAAATGGAAAGAGAGGAAGGAAAACATTGTACAGATATAAAAACCTTCATGCACTCACTGCAAGAAGGATGGACATGATGATGAACATTGTTGGTCTTTGCATCTGGAGTTGAAACCCAAGAAGTTCAATGGCAAGAAGGAGAAGACTGCTGCTACTATTTAGAAAGATTTGGGGTCATACTCAGGTGATGAAACAACAGTCACAACTACAAGTATAAAAGGTAAAAATTCTGAAGCATCTACTAGTAATTCTGCACAATCTATTGATAATGAAGAAAATGAGAGAAAAAGACATGAGCTTTTTCATATTAGAGTTATTTCCGAGCATCAAAAGATTGATAATTTATTTGATAGTGGTTCACAAATAAACTTTATTTCTGAAGCAATTTTAAAGAAGTTGGGACTACTAACCACACCTCATAGGAAGCCATATCCATTAGGTTGGGTAAGTGATAAAGCAAAGCTACAAGTGACTAGACAATGTAAACTTAGGTTTGTTGTTGGGTCAACCTTTGTAGATGAGGTTGAGTTAGATATAGTTCCCTTGGATATATGTGGTATTGTTTTAGGAAGTCCTTACTTGTATGATAGAAAAGCCATTTTCTATAGAGCTGAAAATAAGTATCAACTCACAAAAGATGGAATGGAATATATTGTAATAGCTCATCAGCTCAAAAATAACCGCACTCTCATAAAATCAGGGTAGATGAAAGGAATTGTAAATTCATGCAAGAAATTTTTACTAATGGTTGTAAAGGAAAAGAACCCTGATAAAACCAATTTATTTGAGGGCTGTGATGCTAAACAAAAAGCTGATTTAGAAAAATTTGTTTCAGAATATGATATGCTATTTCAAGAACCTAAAATTCTGCCACCCAAAAGGGAAATTGTACATGATAGTCATTTGCAACAAGATGCTCCATTGCCTAACATTGAAATGTACAGGTTATCCACTTTAGAGAATTTATAGATCAAGAGGTAGGTATAGGAGCTGCTTATGAAAGGGTTCATAAGACCGAGCACATCACCATGTGGATCTCCAATCATGTTGGTGAGAAAGAAAGATGGTTCATGGAGGATGTGCATTGATTACAGAGAACTGAATAAAATTACGATAAAGAATCGTTATCCCATTCCTCACATTTATGATCTATTAGATTAGTTGAAAGAAGCTATTTAATTTTCCAAGTTGGAATTTCCTAGTGGCTACCATTAGGTCAGAGTTGTAGAACAGGATGGATGGAAGACTGCTTTCAAAACAAAGCAAGGGCTGTATGAATGGCTAGTTATGCCTTTTTGCTTAACTAATGTTCCTGCCACTTTCATGGGAGTTATGAATGATGTACTCCGACCTTTTATTGATGATTTTGTAATTGTATATTTAGATGACATTCTTGTTTTCAGTAAAACATGGGAAGAACATTTGAAGCATGTAAAGCAGACACTAGATGTTTTGAAAAGAGAAAATCTCTACGTTAAATTATCAAAATGTGAATTTGGCAAAACATCTTTGAATTATTTGGGTCATATTGTATGGGGTGGTGAATTGAAGATAGATCCCTCTAAGGTTGAAGTCATTGTGAGCTGGCCTAAATCCAAATCTGCTACAGAAGATAGGAGCTTCCTAGGAGCAACACAATATTGGAGAAAGTTTGCTAACTTTTCCTTGATTGCAGTTCCCTTACATGCTTTGATAGGATTGAACAAGGTGTTTCAGTGGGGAGGCAAACAATAGAAAACCTTCGGCACCTTGAAAGTAAAAATTAATATAGCACCGGTACTAGCATTGCCAAATCTTCAAAGACCATTTGAGATTGAAACTGATGCCAGTGACTATGCCATCGGAGCAGTGTTGATTGAACATGGTAAACCCATATTTTATGATTCCGAGACATTTAATTTTGCAATAGTTAATTATCCCACATATGATAAAGAATTGTATGCATTAGTGTAGAGTGTGAAAAAGTGGAAACATTACCTATTGGGTAAGGAAACAATTATACATATAGTAATCAACCACTTCAACATTTGCACTCACAAACTAAATTGCAGCAATCAAGACACTATAGGTGGATGGGTTTTCTACTACAGTTTCATCTTGTCATCAGATATAAGAAGGGAATACACAATAAAGTTGCAGATATGTTATCATGACCAATCATAAAAGCATCTACTATACATAAGTATAATTTAGTATTGCATGAAAGCTACATTGAACAATATGCTCAAGATGTAGATTTTAAAGATGTATATGCAACTTTAAGTCCGGGCAAACACGTAGAAGAATTGGATTATCATGTTAAGAAAAACTCTTATATCATTTGGGAAAGTTATGCGTTCCTCAAACTAAAATAGTTAACATAATCCGAGAAGCACATACTTCTCTAATATCAGGTCATTTTGGTGTAAGTAAAATAGTTTCACAGCTACAAAGGTTCTGTTATTGGCCAAGAATGCATGAAACAATTTCTAGATATATTAAAGGGTGTACCTTGTGTGAGAAAAGCAAGCCCAACAATAGAAAATTAGGCTTATACACTCCACTTCCAATTCCTTCTCATCCTTGGGAAAGTGCTTCCATGGAATTTGTTGGGGGATTGCCAAAACATACAAAAGGTCATGACTATTTATATGTTATTGTGGACAGGTTCAGCAAAATGTATATTTTAATACCTTGTAACAAGAAGACTACAGTTGAACAAATAGCAAAGCTGTTCTTTTGGCATGTCTAGGTTCATTTTGGTTTACCCACTTCCATTGTATCTGATTGAGATTCCAAATTTGTTGGGAAGTTTTGGTCAAGTCTCAGGGAACTGATGGACACCATACTGAAGAAGAGCATAGCCTTTCATCCACAAACAAATGGCCAAACAAAGTTGGTCAACAGGACAATGATCCAGTTGCTTAGGGGCTATTGTACCAAGCATCCCAAGCTTTGGAATGAACATTTATGTTATGTGCAACATGCTTACAACTGAGCTAAACACTCTTCTACACAAATATCTCCTTTTGAGACTTATTTTGGTTTTACACCAAGGTCTTCCTTGGATTTCATCTTTAGTAAAGACATAGTAGTTGATGGACACAATGATGTGGACAAGGCAACCAAGTTCATTGAACAAATCCAAGAAATTCACCAGGCAATACAGGAACAATTAGAAAGAAGCCAGGCCAAGTACAAGGCAAGGCACGATAAGCATCGAATTGAGCATAGCTTCCAAGTTGGTGATCAAGTCTGGCTGTACATTAGCATAGACAAAATTCAAGGTGAAGGTAAGAAGTTGAAGCCAATAAGGTATGGGCCTTTTAAGATAATTGAGAAAATTGGTGAGAATGCTTTTCGCCTTGATTTTCCAGCTTATATACATATCTATTCATTCATTAATGTAGAGAACTTGAGACTATATGAACCTTTATTGATTGAAGATCCCGAAGAGAAAAGTCAATTGCCTTCTATTGATGATCTGTTGCCCGAATATCTCAATGAGTTGAAGGAAGATACAGTTCTGGACATGAAGGTGAGAGCTATGTGTATAGGGGATGTTAAGTACCTCAAAATCGAACTCAAAGGTTCAAACCCAAGTAGTTTAAGGATAGAGATTGGACAACTGAGTAAGCTATAACCTCACCTGATTGATGATTAAAAACCAACTTTTGGTCGTCCAAAAGCTTTTTCAATGGGAAGGCGTGATACAAATGGATCCAAAAAGCTCTCTAAGTCTTCATAAAAATCAAAACTATTGCATGACAAGAACTCTTAGAACAGGAAGAAAACACTATCAACAACGAAAAATAGAAGAAACAGTGGAAAAACAAGTTATTAGCAGCAATGCGCAGGAGTCATCGGACCTGGTCGATCAATGGTCCAGATCCAATTAGCACATCACAATTGGCGGTGACAGGTGGAGGCTATTGGGGGCAACCATATAACAATTGCGATCATGATTAGCATGGGTCAACAAGGACCGTTGATCAAGCACATAGATCGACAGCCTAGGTTAATGCTTGATATCACAATCGGCAATTACAGAGGAACGCTTACCAATGGCCTTGGGCTCATGCGATATGCGATTGTGACAAGTCACATCGCAAAATCACAGCAGAGAAATACCATGGAGTGGGGGCCGATATATATGTGACTTAAGATATATATATCTGGACCCGATCAAGTATACAAATAATATATATAGCATCTCAAGTCTACCATGGAGCCATTTGCGATATTGTCAATGTTTTTAATATATTTTTAAATACAAAGGGAAATCACAATACAAGTGGGATTTTGGGTGGGCTGAAGGTGGTAGGTGGTTTTGGCCAAGCTCCTCCCGAGCCCATACATAGGCTGCCACGTGTCCATTCCTTGGAGAGAGAAAACCACCCTTTTCAGGTATACGAATGAGCCGCCCAAAATGAACCTTAGTCATTAGATCCAGATCTCTTAGATCAATGGTGGGGATGCGATAAGCAACATAAAGGTGGACCTGATAGGAGTTATCAGGTGGAATATATAGTATTTCAAATCTGATAAATGACAGTTTGGTGAATTTCCTATGTTTTTAGTGTATTCCTCTGTGAAAATAGAGAGCATTGTTTCTAGATATTTCAAAGGCCCGATGACCCATTCCATTATAGAGTTGGTGGCCACCATCCCTGAAGGCATTCAACAATGATTGCTAACACTCAGAGGGGGATCTAAGCAGACAGATGTCGGGAAGCCAGAGAGCCCGATTGGTTTTAAAGCCACAGATTGATAGAGACAGAGTCAAGCAGTGCTAAGATAGAGAGAAAACAGAGGCAGAGAGTCAGTGAGGAGAGTTTGTGTACTCATAAAGACTTGGGGGATCCAAGTGAAGCCTTGTTGTTTTGCATCTATTGTGTGAGACTCAAATTGAGCTCACTTCTGTAAAAGCTCTGCTTCTGAAGACATAATAGAGAGGTCACCACTGAAGGCTGGACCAGGAGACGTAGCCTAGGAGTGTTGGGTGAACTCCTTATTAAACTTGTTGTCTTTATATGTGTTTGTCTATTATGTTCTTTAACTGCTTCATTATATATGTATTTCACAATCTTATCGATCCATTGCACAAAGTAACATAGGCAGATCCATGCACATGAGTCTTTAATACCTTGATAATTGTCTAAGATCTAATTATCAGATCACTTATTAAGGGAAACAAGTTTAGTTGAAATTCAAGGAAGTAATAGTCCTCTATTTAGGGAAAATCCTCTTCTAGAAGAGTTTGATACCATACCAGATATTCAGTTTTACTTACCATTCAAACATAATCTATTTAGGACCAAATCTGAAAGTTTTGTTGATCAAACAGTAATTGATAAATCTATTCCGCATCCCTACAAATCTGTAGAACCACCTGTTGAACTTGATTTTTATCAATAATCCATCCAAAACATTAACAAACTACATGACCTTGTAGCAACACTTGATCAAGCTATATATCAAGCCTATATCCCACAATATGTTGAACTCTCTACCCTCACTATTGCAACATCATATCATTCTTCCCAATATGTTCATCCTACACCAATTAACCCCACCCTTCTGTGATATCTACTACTATTCCAGTAGTATAACAGATAGTAACCCAACCTATCCCAATAAATCCTATTTCTATACCACACATTGTTCAACCCAACATGGTTGCTTGTTATGCTCCCTTGGTTTTTCTTGGGTAGTTGCATCCTATGCCCCAAGACTATCAAATCAGAATTCCTCAATTTGATGCTACTACTGTTATCAATACACAACAACACATAGATAAAATGAACAATTTCTTGTTCTTCAGGAAGTGGAAGAAATGATATAAAGATGAGACTTTTTCCCTAGAGTTTGGGTGGAGAGCTAAGAAAATGGTTTAAAAATTTAGTAGTAGGTAGCATAACTCACCTTGCCTCCTCTCATTAGTATTTCCTAAATAGGTGGGAAACCAAAAGAGTCATCTTCAGATCTTGAATGAATATAAAAATGTAAAGAGAGGACCTAATGAAATTATGGAAGAATATTTTGATAGGTTTAATAACATTTACAATGCAATTCCAATTTCCATTAAACCTCCCTCGGGCTTGGCCCTTATACATTTCCCTAAAGGATTTGATGTCGATATGGCATACCAGCTAAGAGAAAGAGACGTTACAACCTTAGAGGAAATCCAAGCTAATGCCCTTAAAGTCGAGGCTAATTTATTAGCCAAAAAAGAAAAATTAAAAGTCGAAAGAAGGGTTACTATCAAAGAGGAGCCTTCTTCTTCTTCTTCAACTGATTTAAAATCCATAGTATGCTTAGAACCATGTAGATAATGATGGATAGGATAATCATAATTGATAGGGTTTCTCCTAGAGAAAACCAAACTGCTCCCAAGATCATAAATCAAAATTTTAGAAGAAACCAACCCCAGATCAAACAAAGAGACCCAAAAAGTCAAAATCAACAAGTGGGACCTCCTTTTCAACAAAACTATATAGATGAGGAGGGAGAAATAGCTGAAGACATGAATGATTCTAAAATGAATTTAATGGGATTAAATGACAATTATTCTACTTTTATTACTCAAGAAGAACAACACATTTTTCTACTATCGCAGGATGAGATAGATCCCGAGGAGTCAGAGGAATATAAGTATGGTTTTGAAAATGCAATTATGGAAGTCCATAACAAATATAATCTGAGGAGTAGGAAATCACCTAATACTCCAAGTAAAAATACAGTTGATTCACTTTCCAAGAAAAACCTTGAGATTATTGCCAGAAAGAATATTGAGGTTCCAACCCAAAAAAGACTTGATACTACATTCAATCCAATTCAAGCTAATGATCCCTCCACTAGCCAGCAAAGAGATATTTCCCAAAAGGACTTGGCTGAAAAGCAAGAGGCTATTAATTTAAACAAAACTCAAACATCATTTAGTATAGAACATGAATTGGCAAAACTCAAGATATTCATTCCTTTAAAGGCGCTGATGAACAAAACCACAAACAAATCACAAGTAATGAAAGACTTAAGTATAGGACAAGATACATATATAATCAATGTATCTAATGATCAACCAGAAAAATTGTTCAGACCTGAAGTTGATGCTAAACTCCAAGATGGATATGTACCTCCTTTTTACATTAGCATGAACATTCATGATAAAATGTTACATAATGCAATGCTTGACTCAAGGGCCACTCACAATCTCATGCCTAGGGTTATCATGGAAAAATTGAGACTACATATCACTAGACAATATAAAGATCTATATTCGTTTGATTCAAGTGAAGTAAAATTCCTTGAATTTATTAAGGATTTGTGTGTCATATTAGTGCAAATACCAGCCAACAATGTGGTAATAGACATTGTTGTTGCTGACATACTATTATGGGAATAAGTCCCCTAGGGCTTTGGATCAGAACCCCAACAAAGCAAGAGTAATCTACAGCAGGAAACATGCATACAACTTAGGCAACATGCTTAAATAAACAAACTATGTATGGATGAACATACTCGGATGTCCTTCATTTGGGTACTTCTAGCAGGTTTCAGACCCTCTGCTACTCTTGATGATCTCTGAATCTGCAAATCAACCAATCCAAGCATACATAGAAGCATATAAATAAAGCATTTTAATGAAATCAACTTTATATCATATAAGTAATATGATTAGTTATACATCCAAATGACATTCACACATTAGTTACAACAACATCTAATGCATAAACAAGGTCAATCTCAGGAACAAAACAAAGTTTCTTTTTATTGTAGAAAACTATAGTAAACATGGAAAGAGTTCACCTGAGTCCTCCTCTTTTGGCTCCAAGTGGAACCATCCTCCAGGTCCGTCCAGTCCCAGTCTTCAACAGCCTCCTTCCATAACCAATACCATGATATCTCAAGCAAGTGGGAGAATATCAACACTCAAGGAAACAAGGGTTTCCTAAACTTGGGGAAGTGCTTGAAGCACATGGATACTTTAGACTTGATCAAGGGATAATCTCAGTATATTAATTATATCTCTTCTCTCCTCCCTAAGGCCTTCCCATAGAAGTCTTATTTATACTTCTCCCAATTAGTTTTTTAGTTGGGAAATAGTTGGGAACAATTGGGCCATGAGAACTAGGAGGTAATCAACAAGTAAAACCTGTGAACTCTGCCCATAGTTAAGGGAATTTATTTTTTTAAGTGTTTTAACACATATACATGGGTTGGGTATTGACTAACTCGCATGTACACACTTTTATCACATGGAAAAGTAGCGTACAGGGAGTAAAACACTATTTTTTAAATATTTGGACCAAGTCTAGAATGAAGGGTTTCCCTAGGCCATAAACCAAGAATAAAAAATACCAAGGGTGATATTTTGAGCTATAACAAATGCCCCTAATATATGAGGTCAGAAGGGGTACATGATGGCCGAAATGCATTAAGTATATGGAAAGGAAACTTATTGAAAACTGAGAAGGACTTCACCAGATTTCAGCCTACCAAGCCATCAAAAAGAAGATCAGAAAGAAACAGTTGTCTGAGGCGAGCATACCCATGCTCATAGAAAGTGAAGCATGTCTACATATCAAGTACAAGCAGATCCACTATGTATACAAGTATAAAAGATTGAAAGTACATAATGAATCATCTGATCATGATCAAACAAGTACATGTCTGGACATCACATATATAAGAAGATGATCAATGAAGCTGAAGGATGAAGCTAATTACTTATGTCGAAAACTAATCCCGATAGTACCAAATGAACATGATGGAATAAGATGATACTACTTCGCAACTCGGATGCCAGCATATAAGATGTCATTATGAAGGACTAAAACATATAATGTGGATGGTGTCAACTAGCAGAAATAGGAGCAATTAACAAGCAAACTAAAGAATGTTGATGCAACCCGAGGTCTTCACTGATCACCTGGTACATTTCTACACAATGGGAATAAATGATCTGAAGTCGACCATGTGATAAATCATTTGATTATCGATCATTGATGTATATCGTTAACAAAAGTGAGACTACTCGTCAATAATGATAATGAGAGTCAAGGTACCCAGTACAATTTAACTAGTGAAAATGAATGAGCTGAGGTCAAACACTTGGAAGAATCTACCGATGAGGGGACAATGATGGTTTCCCACTGTCGATAGCAAAGGATCTTCCACTGATGATTGCAAACCCCAAGGTATTGCCAAATGGACTCTAGATCTTTGCCCCAGAGAAATGATTCATAGTCAATAGGAAAGGATCCACTAGAAGGAAGGCATTAAGACATCCTTCATCAGTCTAATGCGAGTGTAACCCGTAGGCCAATAATGTGGAAGGAATCGAATGAAAAAAGATGAAGTAACCCAACTGAAGCACATTTTTGATGTACACAAGATGTATTTAGCACACAATAGAAACCCTTTGAACCAACCAATAATGAAAGCTAAGACATTGGCGAGAAATCCACCAATAGGGTCAAATGGAAACCAAGGCACTGCATGAATCCCAATGTGTGATAATGAAAGTTGAAGTCAAAGACAAGGGAAACCACTCATTTAAAGACCCATGATACTAATCGATGCTAAACACGAGGTGACATATCAATAATGAAAATATGGCTAGGGTACGGCTCTAATCCTGCCCCCAGAGCAATATGTCATCATCGATAAGGATAAGACCCGCCAGTAAGAAGTCAATGGAGACCTTCTCAAACCAGCACGAGCAAAGGACCAATATAACTGATGTGAGGAAAAATAAGACACTGACAACCAGGGATGGATGACTAAAAAATAGGTCAAGGGACACCACGGAGAGGTTGACTCAGGCTTACTTCCCTTGAACAAAAGCACAACTCAATGATGACTATGTGGCAGCATATGATAACTTTATATAAGTTCGTCATGAAGGGGGCATGAACGAACTCTCCATATGGTTGGAAGAGATAACCAATCAGAGGAGAACTGAATCAATAAAAAGGTTAAGGTGTACCTAATTCAAACTAAATCCCACCTAAAATGAAGGAGAGACTTTATTTTGAGTGCTTTGTTCAAGGGCGACACAAATGGCTCTAGCTGCCAACAATATATGGAAATGTTGTCCTGTTCCTACTCTTTTTGGAATATATAATTTTTTTGCCTTTTTCTTTAAGTTGGAAAAAGAATAAAAGAATGCTATAGTACAATGGAAATAATGAGTTTGAATGGACTAGACAATCTAGTTCCTGGGATGGGAACAATCCTATGCTCAATGCAGGGATGCAAAACTGGTCAAGGACACTCAAAGGGATGTCCCTTACATGAATCAAAGGGTGTGTCAAGTTGCAGAAGCTAAGTGATTGTAGGTTTGAGTTTGCAAAAGACATGGTCAAATAAGTGGCTTAAACACGAGTCCAAGTGAAGTCAACTCAAGGCCAAAAGGTGCAAATAGTCAAAATGCAATGCAACAGTACAACTCAACACAAAGGAGCCTCTAGGGTATAAGGCTAGAATGTGAAGAAGCAAAGAGAAATGAGTCTCCAACGCACAAGTCATGGCGGGACTAAAGAGGACTCTTGAGCCTACTCAATATAACATCATGGGCGACAAATGTCAGTGAGGTTCTAACTATGATGCCCATGTAAAGGATGGATCTACCATCATATCATGATTTTAAAATCGATGAGTGAACATGGTTTACTAATCATAACATGACGGGACCGACCCTATGGCTAGTTTATCAACAAATGGTGGCTATTATGCAAGATGCAATGAAAAAAATGGTTTCCCTAACCTATATTCTAGTGAGTAAATGATACCTACCATGACGGGTCAGCAGTCATGGAACCAATATGAAATCTCGAAGAAGCATCCATAATACCATGAAAAAACAACCTATTCCCACAATCCAGACTCATAAGTTAAAAGATTCATGAGACAAAAAAATCAAGTTTTAAAAAAAAATGACATTTTCAAAGCTATAAAATGACCTTTTGACTCACCATTTGTGCCATTTGTGTTTGAGAGAAAAAGCTGTGGAGAAAAAAAAACAAACTTTCTCCCCAAAGAATTGGACCGTTAAAATTGGATCAAAATCATCAGGTAACCCCTAATTCAAGCTTGCATTACTTTGTGATTGTTTTTAGAAATTTTTATAAGGTTTGACCATAGGAATTTATGTTAAAAATTTCAATGCAATGTATACACGGGTTGGATGTTATCAACCAGCGTATATGAAGGCCCTACACACGACTGTGTGTAAATGGAACCCGCATATACTCAGTTTGAAATTTAAACACAAAAATCTAACAGTTGAAACTCAATTTTTTTTCAGTATGACAATCACATGGAGAGAGAGGGAGCATACCACAATTGATAATGAAGTTATGAATGATCAACAAGCACTAGATGCATTGAGGGGATGTGGCTTATTGAAAATTTTCAAAATGCCCAACATGAAAGCCAACACTTGTTTTCTTGAAATGATAATCCGCTATTACATCGTCGAAGATGATGCATTTATGATTGATCAAATGCCTTTGAGGATAGAGGTGGAGGATATTTACTTTACACTGGTCTCTCTCAAAGAGGAGAAGTTGTGCATTCGACTGGCCAGACACAAGGTAAGCAAAACAAAGATAACTTCAGTAACTAATCTATGATTTTAATCTAAGGACATATGTACAAATAGAGGAACCTCTACTGCTAGGGTTGGGCCCTAACCCAAGATCTTCATCCCTCTGAGTCAAATCAGTGCTTGATCAAAGAAACCATTTTCATTATCACACAAATGTCAAAAATAACATGAGAATAAGAGTCATAATATCTTAGCTCGAAATTGCCTCTTGGCTACAATAAAAAGTCAAAGCCTAATGAGGCCCTAGGCCTTCTTATTTATACAACTAAAGCTATCAACATTCCTTAAAATTAGGGAGGCTTGGCTCCCAAAGTCGAGATTGACTTGTCTTCAACTAACACTAGCTTGGCTACAAATGAACTTGGTGGGCTTCACTACTTGTAACTCTGAGATGGTGAGATCTGGCGAAGAAATATTCGAGTGATTGAGGAGTTAAGGAGGGAGACCCAATCAACTACAATTCCTCTTGCATGTCTAGCTCGAGTTCCTACACTTAAATTAGCCCAAAACTACTCCAAATCCTGCATTTAATGCACATTAGGCCACATGACATAACATCTCAGCTTTATCCTTCTCACTAAGAAAAATATAATAAAATATGTAAATAAAAGCGAGAAAATTTTATTTTAATAAGATGGAGACTGGCATTAAGACCCATATAATTTACCTATTGATGAGCCTCATCATCACTCCCCTATGAAAGAATTGCTCATCCTCTAAGCAACTTATTCTATGTTCATATCTTTCATAGCTCTTGTGGCCTCTCTGACATCCTAGGTCTCTGTTGATGGTGTTCCATCTTATGGATAAAACCATGCATATTTCTCTATTTCCTCCCACTGCTTTCTTTCCTCTTCCTCATTTCTACCTTCTAGCATGCCCAATAGCAAGAGTGGAATTCGTTTCAAACCAATCCAATTGGTTTTGAGTCTCCACATTTCATTCTTATACAATGGGGTCCTTTCTAGTGCATCTCTCATCCTTTTAGGAGAATGATACTCCCTGATCCTTAGGCTATATTGTAGGGTATGCCATCTCATTTGGCGTTCTTTCTAGCTTTCATTCCGTAGCATTGGCTTAAGGGGGGCTAGCCCAAGTTCAGAGTTATTTGCGCCAAAGAAAAAAACCCTAGTTGTTGGCCCTTTTGGCAACAACCCACATAGCGTAGGCTGCCGTCTCACCCGAAGTAGTATTGGTAGATTTTAAAACTAGGTCTTTGCATGAAATGACCTTTAGACCTTCGCGGAGATATTTGATTGTACTTAACAGGCATAAAAGAGACATATTAGCTACTTTCACACAATAAACTATGTTATGCAACCTTTATTCCCTAGATTTGTCTTCACGCAGATATACATTTCCCGATCAATTAACTCCTACAAATTTATCTAATATTTCATGCTGGTACTTACTTACTCTTATCATGCATAAATATTATAGATCCCATAGTTTCATGCATAAAATACACTTTAATTCATAGAAAATAGATCATTGAGCGAAGATGCATAAACTTAAACAAAAATAAGAATAAGGCACAAATGCAATAGATTCGATCCAAAACATTCTTTATTAAATTGAACATTCAGTTACAAACTATTTACACCCTGCACACTCAGTTGTAGGGGCCCGTGCACTCAGTTGCGAACTTACCAACTTCTTTGCACACTTAGTTACAGGAGCCTTCCCCCTTCCCTTAAGTACAAGAAAAATACTTTTCCTGCCTTAGCAACATGTCCTTACAATGTTTCCTATTAGAAGTTCGATATCCTTAGACTTGCTAAGACTAAACTATATATAGATTTTTCATTACAATACCATGGCCTTCAGCCCATGGGTGAGTCTCAAAATTGACCTATCATTTACCCATACAAGGGAATAATGCCCCTTTGACTCCTACTTAGCTTTGTGATCTGCTTCCTTATTTCATGGACACTTTACATTCTTTCACAAAAACATTTACAAAACTATAAACAAATGACCCTACGAACCTTATCCCAATAGGCCCCCAACACAAATATGGTGACTCACCCTCGATTCACTCAACTCACTTCTCCACTTTCTGGTGGAGGTTGCTGAGCTCCATCTTCAAGAATTCAAGGTTCACTATGCTTTGTACAATGGCTTGCTGCACTTCTTCGACTAGCTTCATTGTAGTTGGCCACTCCATCACGAGGTGCATGGTCCTCCACATCTGCTAGAAATGGTTCAGCTTCTCTTGGATGACCAGAGTAACCCTGCTTGCTTCCTTTATCCGTGGTTGAATACAAGCCTTCAAAACTTGTTCCTTATGCTACAAGTCCTCAAACTATGCCTGAAGCACCTTCATTTCTTGTAAATGTGTGAAATGTTGGATTGGCACCAAAGTGCGTGCGGTCACCCTAATCTTGTTGACTTTCTTCTATGCCTCTTTGACTTCTGTACCCAATATCTAAAAATTTGATTCCTCCTACAAAGTGGTCCATAGCTCCATTGAATTTCCAAAGAGAGAATTATAGTTTGTGATTGCACTATCCAAGGTAATCACATGTTCCCTAATGGCTATGTTGTGCTGCTCTGTTACCTCAGGCAGAGTAGTCGATTGCATGTTCAACTACAGTTATAAGATCTTCATATGGAAATCGAAAGTAACTTAGATTTATTCTTTGGACTGATAGCAGGTGCTATTCTCTGATCCAAAGCTCATCTGAGACCCCCTAATGTAGTACGTGGAGGGTTTGGAGTGGAAATGTGGCTAAATTCATACCCACTCCTTTGAGCTTCCCAAGTTGGGCATTGTCCTTCTCAGACTCTACACGTAACGTTCCTTCTGGCAGGGAAATGACTCTGAGGTCAAGAGTGTGTTCTAGTTCCATGGCACTCACACTCGCTTGTTGCATGGTCGCTTGAACCCCACTCCCTTGTCCAACACTTGCCTGAATTCTACCTGTCTAGATCTGCAACTTGTGCAGATCCTTCTGGACACTCCCTAGTGTTCGCATGTATTGTTTCTCAAACTGTTGCCACAATTCCATTGTTTTATCACACACCTTATCCCCAATCTCGTGCAATCCCCCCTCAATGAGGACCATTGGATTCACGTGTGCCTGTTTATCTGATTTTTTTTTTCCTTAGTCCTAAGGTTGAATCCTTGGTCCTTTTCTTCAATTTGAAGGGAGTGCTTTTCTCATTGTTGGCTACGTGGGGCCTGACCCAGGTTCAACAGTGAGTTTAGCTAAGATAATCTCGGTACTACTGGCCCTTTCAGAAACAATCCATAGAGCGCAGACTAAGGTCTCACCCAAGTAGTATGGGAGGGTGCTGGAACTAGGTTTCCATACCCTAGGGGTGTCTTGATGAAGGTTCTGGAGGTTCACGATCCTAATCTACATGCTGCGCTGCTCCGCATAAATTTCTATTCTTTGCAACCTGTGTGCACCTTTGGGAATACAATATTATTCTGATCTAATCCTTATTATGCTATTATATTAGTGCTTAACTTAGTTTGTGAGGGAAAAATATTCTTATTACTTATTCAACTTTTATATAAGCGCACGTACTCAAAAAGAATATAAATGCATAAAGATAACTAGAACATAGAAATACAGATCTACAAATAGACACACAATATTATGAACTAATATTATCTTTATTAATACTCACGTTCAGTTATAGACCTGACTTCGCCCTGCACACTCAACTGCAAGGGTCTGTGCATTCAGCTGTGGGCTCTACTAGGCCTTTGTGAACTCCGCTGTAGCGCCTCTACCTACCACTACGACCCAATACACTTTAGATCCACATCTATATTCTAACCATGCCTTCACATCTATCCATTACTTCCCAAAAATTCCAAGCTATCTTTACACTTAGAGCCTCCCTCTATTTATACAATCCCATGGTCCGTGGACCATGGGTAGGCTAACATACTATACATTAAATTACATTATTTTAGGGCAGACAACCCTAGATTTTTGCACTCCACGCCCACATTTCGCAGGGTCTTTACATTACATTGACCAAAACTTGGGCTTTAAGCCCCAAAAACATGTTATGGGGGGATCTGGTGCCCAACAAGCCCCCAACACAATCATCGTGACTCATCCCAAGTCACTCTGCTAGTGCGACGATCTTTGTGCAAAGTCTATGCAACAAGTCTCGTGCAGCTTGGGTGTCCGTAACACACTGTTCTACCACTTGTTGTACTTGTTACACATGTATCTCTAAACTTTCATGAGTAGTGTCACAATCCTATCCAATTGTATACAATTCCTGCATCTGTGCCAGCTTCCCTTCAATGGTAGCTGTAATTGTGAATGCTTCATTGATCCATGGTTGGATGCATGCTTTAATTAGGGCTTCCTTTTGGTGCACAGTTTCTAATCGGTCCTTCAGTGCCCTTGCCTGCTGTAGTCTGGCAAGTCGTTGAGTAAGGGAAACTGTCTGCACGGTGCCTCGGACACTGTTGTACTCCTCCTGTAACTCGCGCGCTTCTGTCTCTAGGCACTGTAGGTTTGGGTCTTCCTGTAGGTGCGTAAGTATGGTTAGTGCTTCCTCCAACATCCCAGTGAAATCTTGTGTCACTTGGCTAATTTTCTCCAACCCCATCTGGATAGCGCAATCACACTACTCTCTAACTTCTGGGGGTGTGGAGGGTTGTGCCTTCAATCGCAGCTCGGTGATCTGTAGGTTCAACTCCAATTGAATCTTTGTCATTTCTTCCCGAGCCCCACAGACTCTGGCCGCCAATCTAAAGACCCGCTCTGCTGCTGGTAGCTCCGCTCACACGACCAACTCTGGAACACTCCTGCATGCATCCTCTATAGCCTACTCCAATCTCTGAGCCTACGTAACCAACTCATCCCTCTAGATGCTGAGTTGGTCCATGTTGATTTTCTACTGATGCAGGACCTGGATCACTCAGCCTTCCCAGGTGTGGAGTTCTGCGATGAACCCATCCTACAGCTGGTATATTATTTCACGCGGCAGGGAGGCCAAGCTCAAGCTGACGCCTTTCATGCTACTCGTCATAGCCTAGTCATCCTTGCTTGCTACTGCTAATGCACCTTTGGGCAATACTAAGGTGTTACCCATACGGGTACACAACATTTTTTTGGCCTTAGTGGTTCCTGCTAAGACATACTAGGCCATTATGCCTATTTCGTAGTGCTGCACTTGTAAACCTTGTAGTTGCTCATTGAGCACCCCCAACACAATGTTCTACTCCATCCGCAATACCTGGAGTGCATCCTCTATGACTTCCACGAATTTTTTTGCTAATATCCAATAGATCACCTTCTGTGAGTGTGATCGGTTCAACAAATGTCTTCGTGGCTTTTCCTTTCTTCGGGGGAGCTGCTTTCTCAGGGCCACGTGGCCACTTGAGTTGGGTCCATGTAGAACCAGGGTCTATGCATTCCTCTATCCTATCCCCTTCCCCAGTCTTCCACCCCATGGACATCTCCTATCCCTCCTTGGGCTCTCTGTTTGGCACAATTGTGGTCTCTACCATTTGCATTACTGCTGCTGCATCAACCACCTTCTACCGTGTGGCTTCTTCTTGTTCCTGGTGCCTCCTCTCAGCTAGCTGCATGATGCGCAGCTTGGTGTCCTTCTTTCATTGTTGAGCTACAACCTTCTCCATTTCTGCCAATTTTAGGCCGCACCACTCTAGAAGCCATGACTCCATTACCGTGAATATCGCATCATCCGTTGCAATGAACGGAAGCTTCACCCATTTTCATGTTGGATCCTTACACGCCCAGATATACAGGTTATGCGTATCTGCCTTGAATTTTGCCGCACTTTGCAAGCTATTATGAATTGTAGGGGACAAGCATGGCCTATGGTTGATCCATGTTTGGATGCTCACCTCCACGAACACCCAGAACACCTTTATCTTGTGAATCATGTCCATGTCGTTTGTAGCCTAGAGTAAGGTGTACCTCACGGCTTCAGGTAGGTCACCCTTAGTAGTGGGAAACTAGCTGTCCACTAGCAGCTCCCCTACAACCAACAGGATGGATAAGAGCAACCACGCATAGTGGAAGGTCTTATCCTACTCCTGGGCCTCGTTGAAGTTCGTCAAGAACTCGTCACAGAGAAACTGCACCCAGTTGAACTAGAACCCCTCTGCGCATTGCTCTGCCAACGCAATCACAGACGCTAGTACTTCATCATTGCGACATTTCCTCATTAGCTTGCTGGGTAGTAGCTAGGTGGCTATGTGCACACCTTGGTCTTTAATGCTTGCTATTTCGTACCCCTGCTTTCTCTTTTCTAGCTTATACTTGGCCTTCATAGCTTCTGCAAGGCCCAAGTCGCTTCTTTTTCCTGCTATGGCCACAGGGTCATTTCCTTTGACTGGAAGTTGAGAAAGTCAATGAATCAGATTGGTCGTGATGGGAATCAGCTCCTCCAGCAAGAGATACCCATCATGCACTAGGCATAGCAACTGCCTGATGACAAAAATGGTTATGGGCATGCAATGGTAGTGGGGTTTCCATCACAGATGGAGTAACCCAGCCCTCTCCACAATGCGCAACCATTTCTGCTTCATTAACCTCTCTGTGTCCAACTGTGGGAACTTCTCACTGTCCATAAGATCCCAATCTTTGAACTTCATAGTAGGTATTCATCCCAATGGTGGACCTTCAAACCTTATATCATTGGGAAGGAGCAGGGTCTGGAGCGCACTCTTCATGGCCTCCTAGTCCTTCAGTACCTTGGCTTTCCCCTTCCACGGCGGGATGTAAGGAGGTAACTTTGTTGCGAAAGACATTTGGGAGACATCCTCTGCCTCATCATCTTATGCCTCAATTTGGGCGATCAGGGATTGCAAGTCTTCCTCCTCCTCCTCTGTTCCATTGGTGACGGCTTTTCCCTTTTCCGTTGACAATTTTCCAAACCACAGGTTTCTTGGGGATACACGAACTGGCCCCATCATTTGCTTATCTTTATGTGGCCATGGCGTGTGTGGTGATTTTGGAACTTCTGGTGCATCTACCACCTCTCCAAGGTCTTGATGGGCCATACGGGGTCTCACAGTAACCTCTGCGAATCACACTCTTGTTCTAGAAGTCATCATTGTGTCTACACTTCAGGATGGTAAGAGTGTACGGTGCTCAATGCTCTATAGTTTCTCAATTCTCAAACAACCAAGTGTTTCCTTGTGGTTAGCCCTGATGGTTTTATAGCATCTTTTGAATTTGAATTTGCCCATTCCCCCCACTTCTAAATCATTAATGCCTTCTTGGCAGCAGATCGCCCCATATCTAGCTCTTAATTCGTGTCTTAATTGCCCGTCTCGTACTCCTTTTTGCCTTAAATTGGACCTATTGTCATGAACAGTGACACCAACAGTCACCTCCTGGCCTACACATGCAAAAGCACAGCCCCCTATGTGCGGCCATGACCCCTGTGACATACCAATCCTGCGCACAACCTCCGCATCATGCAGCTCCCATACAGACTCTTTTATAGTCCCGTGCTCTCTTTCAACTACTTGTAGCGCTAAGGTTGTGCTCTCCACAGATAGTCAGGTGATCGCACCACCTGTGAAAGGCTTCAAGTCACCTTCCAAGCCGGTCCGTGAGCCCTCCTCAATTATCCTCGTGCTAGTCAGCACCTTGCATTCTTGCTTATGCGGTGCACTCCCCGGGTTACTTCGTCTGATAAGGTGCAGTCACTACCATGGTAGCAGAGCTAGAAATTATTAGTGACAATCTTCTAATGGGGTGGTATGGCTACCCATATCTTGTCCTGTTCTTCTATTGATGCGACATGGTTATGTGATTTTGGTTTCTAGTTTTCTATTTTCCGGGTCCATTAACATGTTTTTCTGCTTCGAGCTCACAAAGCTCAAGGTTCCCTCACCGAATAGCTTCTTGAATCTACATATGTTCATCCTCGTGTGGCTGCATAATCCCTTCATTTTGGTCCTTGAATGCTATCCCAATTATGGGAGTTATTGCATGAGGATTCTTTTCCAAAACTATGGCCTCAACTCTACTCTTCATCTTTGGAATCATCTCCGCGCTCAGGTTCTTGTGCATGGCCCTATAGGTTCACCGGGCCATTGGTATGCGTAGGTCCCAATCTGTATGTCTTTCCTGGTGAAATCTATTCATGATTTTGTGTACCTGTTTGAATGCTTCGACGTGGAATACTTGTGGTGTGCATCGCTTTTCCTACTACTGCATCTGGTTATGCTTTTTGATCCTTTGTCTTGGGTGTGTTTGTGTGGACTACACAAGACATGTCTGTATCCATTGACGCAGGTGGGCACGCAAGCTGCTACCTTGACTCTTGGTCAAAGTTGGGGTCTTCTAAATTGTAGGCACATCATCCTTCTACATCTGCACTGGTCCTCAAACTTGCCTTGATGTGTACTCCACCAACGTTCAGGTGCTGTGCGTAGTGTCCATTTTAACGCATCGAACCGTTACTGTTCCGGTACTGTGCTTTCAAATTTGTCTAGTAATTCATCCACCGTTGTCATTCCATCATATGATGGAAGTTCCCTTGCCTCTATTGTCATGCAATGTAGTGATCTAATCATCATGTTGCATGTAGGTTTTAACCTTGTATAGAAATTACCTGCATACGAATTCTAAAACACATAAAATAAATAATGCGAGAGCATAACACATAAAACACATATACATAGAGATTTTCCCCTGGATCCCAAACCGGGACTACGAGCTTGATTTTTCATTATGTTCCTTTCAATGTTAGAATACACATTTATACATGTTGAAGCATCCAATACCATGGACCGAAAAACCATTGCGTCCAAAACCATGGACTGAAAACCATCGCATCCAAAAACATGTGCGGAAATCATGCACAAAACCATAGGTGGGTCCACCAACCTAACAGAGGTTCCAAAACCAAAATTTTATGGGGTACCACCCCAAACCCCATAGAGTGGGATTACTTGCACCCCTCAAACCCCCTGTGACCCCCCCACTACGCAATCAAGACAACGAAGGGGGGGCCCTGCCCCCCTCTAACCCCCTAGTTAACTACGTGGGCTAGTTGTGGAAAGAATATAACACAACCCAACATTCTCCCACTTGTTTTTTTCTTTCCACAAGGGGTCACAAGAGAGCTTATTCATTTATCCAACCCTAAAATGCCCATTGTTTCTCTACACCAAGAGAATTTCTCAGATCTCACAAATTTTGTCAATGCATCTGCAGTATTCCCCAAAATGTCCACTTTTACCAGCAACACCTTTTTGTCTTCTATCATATCCCTCAAAAAGTGATACTGAACATCAATGTGCTTTGTTTTTTAATGACATGCATGGTTCTTTGCCAAGAAAATTGCACTTTGGCTGTCATAGTCTATCCTTATAGCTCCTTGTACTAACCCCATACTTGAACACAATATCTGCAACCAAACTGCTTCCTTGCTTGCATGAGTGGCTGCCATGTATTCTGCCTTTGTAGTTGATAGTGCCACTATAGATTGTTTCTTACTCATCCAACTGACTATACCTCCAAATAGGTTAAACACATACCCACTTGTAGATCTTCTCTGATCCAGATCTCCAACCCAGTCTACATTAACAAAGCCAAAAATATCCAACACTCTATCCAATCCTAGTCTTCCTTGGTAGCACAAACCATAATCACTAGTGCCACGCAAATACCTAAAAACCCGCTTCACTGTTGTCCAATGATCCTTTCCTAGTTTTTACATAAACCTGCTCAATACTCCCACTGCATGTGCGATGTCTGGTATAGTATAGACCATTGCATACATCAGGCTACCGACTGCAGTTGCATCTGGAACACGAGACATGTACTCTTCCTCTTCTTATGTCTTAGGACATTGTTCAGCATATAGCTTTACACCTACAGGAATAGGAACCTTCACCAGTTTACTATCCTGCATATTAAATCTCTACAGTATTGTCTCGACATACTTACTCTAGTTTAACCAGAGCTTCCTCTTTTCCTGATCTCTTTTAATTTCTATGCCCAAAATATAATTTGCAGCACAATGATCTTTCATGTTGAATTTGGAGGAAAATTGGGCCTTCAAATCCTGGATAATTTCTTTGTCATTTCCAACCAGTAACATATCATCCACATACACAACCAAATAAATAACACGATCACCAATTAATTTAAAATACACATAGTGATTTGCTTTGCTTCTGGTGAAGCCAAGTCCCCTTATAAATGTATCAAATTTTTGATACCACATCCTTGGTAACCATTTTAACCCATACCGAGACTTCTTTAACTTGCATACCAGTTCTTTCTTACCCTTCATCATAAATCCTTCAGGTTGCTCCATGTATATTTCCTCTTCCAGATCCTCGTGAAGAAATGTTGTCTTCACATCCATCTGTTCTACGTCAAAATCAAAAGCAGCAACAATAGATAAAATTAATCTAATAGAAGCTACCTTGGCAACAGGAGAAAAAATATCACCAAAATCAATTCCCAACACCTAGGAATAACCTTTTGCTATCAACTGAGCTTTGTATTTATCCACCTTTCCTTCTGCATTTGTCTTCTTCTTGAACACCATTTTCTACCAATGGGTTTCCTTCTAGCCGGCAACTCCACCAGAACCCAAGCCTCATTTTTGTGCAAAGATGCCATTTCATCAACCATGGCCTCTTTCCAGAGTTTTCCATCCTCTAAATCTACTGCTTCCTTCACAGTTCTAGGATCACCATCAGTAATGGATAAAGAAAAAATTGAACAGAAAGAAAATGGACTATACCTTTCTGTCTACCTTCTTTCTCGAACTGATCTTCTCACACCTAGAGTTTGTGGCTCTTCATCTTCTAATTTCTCCTCTGCTGTAGAGTCTGATTCTTCCTCCTTTAGCTCAAACTCTATCTTCTCAGGTTCCTTTGGTTGGACTTCATGTTTAATAACATATTTTACCTCTCTAAACACCACATCTCGACTGTACACAACCTTCCTTGTTACTGGGTTCCAAAGATTATAACCCTTTAAGCCATCCTTATATGCAATAAAGATGCACTTTTCAGATTTACTATCCAACTTGGTTCGTTTCTCCTTTGGAACATGTACATATGCATCACATCCAAATACCCTCAGATGTGAAAGAGAGGGTTTCTTACCATTCCATACCTCTTGTGGAGTGTTATCCTCCAACACTAATGAAGGTGATCCGTTGACCAGGTAACATGTTGTCTCCACTACCTCTACCATAATTTTTATCCTAAACTAGCACCACTGAGCATGCTTCTTGCCCTTTCCATCAATGTCTTGTTCATTCTTTCTGCAACTCCATTTTGCTGAGGTGTATATGGAGTAGTTGTCTGCCGTGCTATACCACACTTCTTACAGAATTCTCGAAATTCCTTACTACAAAACTCTCCACCGTTATTTGTTCTCAACACCTTTATCTTCTTCTCTGTCTGGTTTTCCACCAAAGCCTTGAATTCTAAACCTTTTAAAGACTTCATATTTCTTCTTAAGGAAATATATCCATGTATTCCTTGAGAAGTCATCTATAAATGATACATAGTACACAGACTTACCCAGTGATGGAACCTTCACAGGTCCAAACACATCACTCTGCACAAGTTCTAATATTTGTTCCACCCTCTTACTACCAAAGGGGAAACTCACCCAATTCTGCTTCCCATATACACAATTTTCATAGAAATCAAAATCCAGAGAGCTATTACTCGTACCTTCTACCATACCTTTACCATGAAGTATTCGAAGGCCCTTCTCTCCAATATGTCCAAGCCTTTGATGCCATAGCATGGTCATCTCTCCAAACACCATTAGATTTTCTGCTCCACTTTTAGGAACCATAGAATTGTTTCACCCATCAACAACCATGCATCCTTGAAGCTTGTACAGAGTTCCAATCCGAACTCCCTGCATCAATACCAGTGCTCCCCGAACCATCTTGCAGGTATCCTTCTCAAACACTGATTTTACACTTGCATCATCCAACCTGCTTATTGAAATCAGATTCCTGGCCAATGCAGGAATATGAAGAACCCCCAGAAGGGTTCTAACCCTTCCACCATGCAACTTCAACTTTACTTTTCCGCGACCAATGATTCTAGCCTTCCTATCATCCCCTAAGAATACATCACCAACATCGTATTTCTCATACTCGTGGAACCACTCTCTATGGGGAGTGAAGTGAAAGGATGCACCTGAGTCAATCAACCATGCCTCATGATCTACATATGTACTTGAAGAAGCCAAGTACACATCTCCACCTTCATCTAAGGTGGTTTTTACCTCTGCAGAAGGAGCATCATCAGCTCCCTTTCCTTTATCAGGAGCTTTAGATTTATAGTCCCTTTTGTAGTACCCTTCCTTTCCACATTTCCAGCACACCACCTTTATAGGTTTTCCTAGAGATTTAGATCTCCCTCTATATTTGGATCTCCCACTCGATGACTTATTTCTGATTCTGTTCTGGGACTGTCCTCGTACAGACAAGCCATCACCATTCTGGCTCTCGATATTTTTCCATCTCATCTCCTCTGTCAACAAGGATGAGACTATTTCATCAAACTGTAAGGTAGTTGCATTGCTACCTATTGTAGTAACAAAGTTATCCCACAAATCTGGTAGAGAACCCAACAAACTGATGCACTTATCTTCATCTGAAATTTTAATATCAACAGATGCTAACTGACTTACCACAGTAGTAAATGCATTCAGATGCTATGTCAATGAGTCTCCATCTTTCATCCTCAGGTTATACAACGTTTACCGCAAGAACAATTTATTCACCAGAGACTTAGATTGGTACAAAGTCCCTAACTTATCCCACAAAGCCTTCATCGTAGCTTCCCTTGATACAGTCAGCAATACTAAATCCGAGACACATAATCATATTGTGCTCCTTGCCTTCCAATCCAACTTCTTCCATTCTTCATTGGACACTCCTGTTGTTTTAGTACTCAAATCTACCATGATCCACTGATCTTTATCCACCAACAGATCCTCCATATTGAGTTTCCACAACTCAAAAATCTGACCATTAAATTTCTCGATCTCTATCTTTCCACTGCTCACCATCTTCTTTCACCACCAGAGTCGATCTCACAGATATCCCATTGAATAGGGTCTACCACAGGCTTGAGCGAAACCCCTCAACAATAAAGGCGCCCCCTTGAAGCCAAAACAACTCTAATACTAAATGTAGGTTTTAACTCTATACAGAAATTACCTGCATAAGAATTCTAAAGCACATAAAATAAACAATGTGAAAGCATAACACATAAAACACATATAGATAGAGATTTTCCCCTAGATCCCAAAACCGCGACTATCAGCTTGATTTTTCATTATGTTCCTTTCAATGCTATAATACATATTTATACATATTGAAGCATCCAATACCATGGAGTAAAAAACCATCACGTCCAAAACCATGGACCGAAAACCATCGCATCCAAAAACATGTTTGAAAATCATCCACAAAACACAAGGTGGGTCCGCCCAACCTAACGGAGGTTCCAAAGCCAAAATTTTCTGGGACATCACCCCGGACCCCATAGAGTGGGATTACGTACACCCCTCAAACCACCTATGACTCCTCTGCTACGAAATCAGTGCAACAAAGCGGGGGCTCTACCCCCCTCCAATCCCCCTGGTTGACTACGTGGGCTAGTCGTGGAAAGAATATAACACAATCCAACATTGCAATTCAATGTTGTTACTTCGTGCAACCGGTTCTACCAGTGCTCTACTTCATTTGAATCCAAAGTGCAAGCTCTGTTGCACTACCATGAGATTCTCCCATCTTTAGTCGGGTTCACCCGATCCTGGTCTCACTATGTTATCTGGTAAATACAATCCAGCTCATCGTCACTTTCATCGTTACGCACTGGTTTAGTGTAGTGTGCTCCTTCAGCTAGGTCTAACGGAACTACTATGCATAGGGATGTTTTCTTGAATATCATTTTCTGCTTCTTTAGGTTGATGACTCCATTCATATTAGTGGCCTAGTCTATTCCTTGCAACATGGGATAGGGATTGCTATCATCGACAATCTCTATTACTTCAAAATTCTTCTGTGTGCTCGCGCCTTCGATATCAACTATTACCCCTTCCAACCTCCCCATGGGAAAAAGCTTCTATTGGTTCACCATTCATAACTGAATAGGGGAACACTGCAACATGGGCCTGCCCATGCATTCCCATGTTTTCTTTGGTAACACATTCACGTCCGATCCCAAATCTAGGATGAACTGATCCATTTCGTACTCACCAATCTCCACAGTTAACCTCATCTCCCTTCCAGTGCACAATATATGCTCACCCAATTTCCATACTACATGCAGTTCTCCTGACCTTGCGCACTTAGTGATCAGCTCCTATAATTCCTTAATTTCCTTGTTGTCATGCAACAGTTTCATGCATGTCTCCAGAAAGGTAGTAAGCATAGAAGGATCCATCCCTGGCTCTAGTTGATCCTTACTACCTGAAGTGGAGGCCTTCCCAAAGCTCTTCTTAGCTTCCATGAACGTCTCCTTTGCGTGTTCTAAGTCAAACTCGGGTTCCTTTGTAGGAGCCTTATGAACCTAGGTATCTTCCTCGAGCTCCTTCCCCTTATCCTCCCCTATGGTCATGGAAAATTTTAGGGGCGAATGTTCACCCTTTGGCGAAATTAAGGGGTTTTAAATTTTTAGTGGGCGAATATTTTGAATCATAGTACATTTTTACAAATCACCTCAAATAGCCCACCTTACTTTAAGGGAGAGGGTAAAAAAGGTAGATTTAGCCCTTGAAATTAGGAGTTGCAACCTTCCATTCGCCCTAATTTTCAAGAATAGGTTTTATTTAAGTGAATCCTATGGGCCAAATACCATATTTATAAAAGAGGTATGGTAAATTAATGAAAATATAAATAAATGAGAGGTATGGTAAATAAATAAAACATTTTTTATATTCACTCCATAAGTCACCTTATATACATGCAAGGGTGTAAACAAATAAAAATATAAGTAAAGTGGAGGTATGGTAAATAAATAAAACGTCTTTTTATACTTACTCAAAAGGTATGGTAAATAAATAAAAATATAAATAAACTAGACGTATGGTAAATAAATAAAACCTCTTTTTATATTTAGTCCATAACCCTCGTTCTATTTATGAAGGCTAAAAAAAGAGGTTTTATTTAAGTGAATCCAATGGGCCAAATACCATATTTGTAAAAGAGGTATGCTAAATTAATAAAAATATAAATAAACGAGAGGGATGGTAAACAAATAAAACATTTATTTATATTTACTCCATAAGTCACCTTATATTTACGAACACCCAAAAAAATGCATTATATTTAGGTGAAACCTATGGGAAAAATACTATGGGACAAAGACCATGGGCTAGATTATTATTAATGCCATGCAAAAGAACATTATTAAACTTAATATTAGTATTATTAAAAATAAAAATGGCACATGGTATTGACCCATGGCATTCACCTAGAATGTAGCCTATTTAAATGGGGGAATTAAACCAACATAGATCCATCTTCACTCTGGATCTACTAACCCCCGAGAGGTATCAAATATCGTGATATGAAAACTAGCATAGAGTGAAACAATATTGATCAAGAGTAAAAATGGATGTTGTAATTTAATGTATGTTAAACATTTTAGCTTGGTTAAAATAAAAAATAAAATAAAAATCAACTATTAAATTTATTAATTTTTATAAATTACTAATAGTAATTCATGGTATTGACCAATGGTAATACCATGGTATTCATGTGAGCATAGACTATTTAAAGGGGAAATTCTTTCATCTTAGATCCATCTTAATTCTGGGTCTACCAAGTGCTCAGAGGGATAAATAGATTTCATAGATTTCATCCCCCTAAGAGTGGTAGATTTGGAGTTAAGATGGATATAGGTTGGTTTTTATAATAATGAAGATATTAAATAGACTTAGGAAATTATATTGTAAAAACATCTTAAGGTGAATGGTTAAAGCACAGACATTGGACAAGTATATTTGTATACTTCTGCTTTAAACTGAAACAAATCCAGGGCTAAAGGGAACGGATTGATTGCACTAGTCATCCTTCCATCACTTTCCAACATAGGCTGGAGTAAACAGATTGTAATTTGGGTAACTAAAAGGAATGGATTGATTGCACTAGTCATCCTTCTATAACTTTCCAACATAGGCTAGAGTAAACAGATTGTAATTTGGGTAATTTTTCTAACTGCAAACAGGAACACACTTGTGTATTGGCAGGGTGGTTACGAGGTCCCTAGAAGTGATGAATTTTAATTTTTCTTGGTTTTATATATAGTATTAGGTTTTTTCTCATGCTTTCTGTGAATGAAACGGGTGAATTTTATCCTACACCAACTAGGTTATCGATATGTAATTTCCTTAATTTTGATTTCAAAAGATATTTTAAAGAAATGCAATGATTTCATTTGTGTATTCAATAAACACAATATTCTAATGGAATTCTGCATTTGTGGTTTACCTATACAAATTCCATGGACAAGTATTAGTGGTGTGACATCAATTGTCCTCAAGCAGAGGCTTTAGTTTTACTCTTTTCTGGAAGCAAATACTTTCTTCCAACATTGTTGAGTTCCATGAAATTTTTTAAAGTCCTAATAGTATTCAATTATGGGTTCAAGAGAGACACAGTATTCAATTATGAGTTAAAGAGATCAACACTAAATGATCTATCGGCCTTATCTTCACTTAGTTAGTTTAAGACTATTCACTTGGAGAAGCTACATGTGTCCCCACTTCAAGAGCATAGTAAAGTCATGTAGAACTTAGAGAAGCTATCTTTAAGCTTTTAGTGAAGATTGGAAAAATGTCTGGGTTCAATAACACCCGGTTGAGCATTAAGCTTCCAATAATTGTAGATTTTAACCTGGAGCACTTTTGTGATTTGGAGGAGATGCCCCCTCGTATTTGTGACACATCTTCAGTTGTGAATTGGACTATTACTAACTATCATTTCCTTCGAAAGTTACCTGATGACTTGGGGAACCTCAACTCTTTAAGAATGTTAAGGAAGGAAAGAAATTACAATATGCTAAGTTCTCTTATGCTTTTCAAGTTTTTCTTGGATATCTACAATGTTTAAGGTAGGAAAGTACATTCTGTTAATGAAAATTTGTCTTAATAGAAAGGTCCAATTTCAAATTATAATGCTTTAAAAAAACATTGTATAACTGTAATGTTTCTAAAAGGAAAGCATATTTTTTCAATTTAAGTATCATGATCCCATATTCCAACTTATTTTTCAGTAACTCATTAGGCTTTGTAGCTTTGAATAAATCCATGTCTTTTGATAAGATCCTCTTCCAAATTAGAATGCAGTTTCCTTTTGGCAATAACCACATACAATGTCTTGATTTTGTTATTGAGAAAATAGAGGTTGTGAAACAAGCCCGTGCCATACAAGGACTTGATTCATTGATTATGTATCAATTATGGCTCTTGATGTAACAATGTCTTGATTTTGTTGCTTGAAAATAGAGGTTATGCTTTACTATTCCACAGAATTTCTTACAATCTTTCCATAAGTATTGATTTGTAATCTCAGTCACTGAGGGATGATAGTAATGACAAAGGTAATATTCCACGGTTTGAAGTTCCGCTTTTACTAAATATTTAAATATATCACCACAATTTAACTGTTAGTTAAAGGAATTGTATTTGATTTGTAAACAATTCATTGCTTGATTTATAGATTTTGAATTTTTCCCATTTTTATTTTTTTCTCAGATTTGGTACGAGATATCTTCCAAGATTCAGGTTCCCTAGTTTCCCCACCATAGCTACTAGGTTTAGATGCTATCATTAAATATTCACGGAATGTTACAACTTTTCTAGTTAAGATTGATGAATAAAATTCATGAGACATGAGCTAGGATGTACTTGCAAGGTGGTTGTTGATTATTGGAAGCTATGATGGCCATTATGTCAGGCTAGGTGGTCGCAATCCCTTGATCATGAGCATGATTGTGATCAAGATGGAAGACTTCATAGTCTAGATTGATTGCTTAGAAATGATAGTTAGTGGGCTCATTCACAAAAGCTTCTATTTCACTAATCCTTTTTATAGAGTTGTCAGATTCAATTTCCAAAGGTTTTAATTACACTATAGTGTTGAGTTTTGAGAGAGATGTGATTCACAATGTTAAGTGTAGCAACTATGACACTTGAATGAAGACAAGAATAGTAGAGGTATCAAACTATGTTATAAGCTTACCTGCATATTATAAGGGACTTGGTTGGTTTTTTTATAATTTTATAAACAAGTTCCATGTTGTGGAAATGTGAAAAGAAAACAGTGATATTGCCACCATGTGGCTCTTGCAATATATGGTTTTATACTTTTTCAAAAAATTCTCTAAGAGTTCACAATGCTAAGATTCACTAGGACTTTGCAAAGTTTTATTATTTAGTGAAAGACTCGCCAAGATCTTACAAGATGTTATAATTGAGTAAAATACTCACCATGCTTGGCGAGAGGTTCACCAAAAAATTATATATACATATTTCATTATTGATAAAATTGCCTTCCATTTTTCCTATACACCATGGATATTTGCCCATTTATTATACATATAAATTTGGGGGGGTTCTTAAAATTTTCCTTCCCTATGGTCACACCACTTCTAAGCACCATGTTCACATTTGGGTCTTCTTCGCATGGTTCAGACCTCATCATTTTGATATTTTGAGTCAGAGGAGGCTAGAGTACCCCTTTTTCACACATCCATGTGATCAACGTAGGAAAATCTATCATTTCATGATCAAACTGAGAACAATACGAACATGATATCCTCATTGGGTTGGTACAATCACAGGCATAGTGCACTAGTCCTCCACAATTGTAACAAATTAATTGTCCGCGGACCCTTCTTGGTCCCATTCCTCCTCGTCCCCGACATTGTCCTTGAAGTCCAATGCGTGTTGTCCCCGTAGCTGGGTTGAGGGCTCGTGTTTTTGTCTGCATTCTATATAATGGGGTTCAATCCATCATTAAATTATAGCTGCGACAAGTGCGCTCGTCATGGCCTACCGACAAGTAGAAATTACAGAAAGCTGTTGAGGATTCAGTGTATACTTCTACAACAAATGATAATTATTCATCATGTGTTTTCCTCCTATCTGACAGATCCCACACCATAATGTGGGTGTCACACTTAGCCCTGCCTGTGCTTCTAGTCTCAACGACATTGGTCCCCCTCCTGCCAAGTAGTTCATGAATACTGGACATTGGTCCTTGTCATGGCCCTGGCCTTTGCATTTTATGCGCCATACATCCTCACATGCCTCTGGCTATGGTGCCCTATCCTACTTCAAGCTCTGCATTTCTAGGTAGAGATTTTGTAGTTGCACATGGATTTGTTGAACTCCCAACCCAGGATCTTGTATTAGGGTCTCATTCAACCTCATTGCCATTTACAACGCTTCAGCCTGGGTTGAAAGCTTCTATTGTGACAACGTTGTCATCAGGTGTAGTGTCAAAGATGCCACAAACCATGCATGATGCTGCAAATCCATTAGTGTCATATTAGCCTCATAGATCGTACTCTTCAGCCACTGATCTGGATCCCAAGGGGTCTCACCTGGAAGCATCATGATCTCTTTAAACCCGATGATTGACTGTGTCTCTGATTTCGGCCGACTAAATTCTCTATTCAATGCATTCTGGATCTCTGCTATCCCTGCATTTGGGTGGTCATTAGAGTTCTTGATATACCATGTCAACGCACGATCCTACAATGTGCTCACCAATGTAGCCTTCTTAATGCTGTCATTCATGACCCCTTGCGCTTCCCACACTACTCTTACCACAAACTAGAACTGGTCTTAATCCTCATTGCCCACTCCTCTAAATACGGGTAGCTTTATCGCACTCGTCATGTTGAACTGTGGGGGTGGTGGAGGTGGAGGTGAGGGGGCTGAAGTGAGTGGTGGTGTGGGTGGAGGTGGTAACTACAAAATGTGCTACCTTATCAAACTCACTGCACTTCTTGGAGAGACCCGAGTGAGCTCTTCCTTGCTCTCTCGCGAGGGTGAAATTAAGGGACTATTTCCTAATTCCCTGCTACCTTTGTAGATCTTTCTGCTCTGCATCGTTCCAAATATTAATGTATTCACATAACCCGCTTTTCACATAACAAAATATTAATCCAGGTATTCAAAGATTTAATGTACTTACCTCGTGGTCCCTTGAGAAACCATCGTTCTGCCTCACTGTACCTCACGGTCATGTCTTCCGCAAATTCAGTGATAAATCCCCTTATTATCCAGTCGAGCCAATGGTTCACATCTTGCACGATCTTATCTTCTAATACCTCTAGTCTGCACACTAATTCTAAAGTCCACACTATCAGTTGGTCGAGCTTACACATTCCATGGCTATTGGCTAATCTCGCGATCCACTCATATAGTTTAGAGGGAAAGGATGCAAAGAAAATCTCATGGATTTCCATATACACGTACTGATCCAACCACCTTTTCTTAGATACTTGCAAAGTTCTGTTTTCCTATGTCACAAACTCATGAATCTTCTTGTCCAACCACTCTTCAATTTCCTTCTATGTTGAGTTCCAGTGGCATAATAACAGACATCCCTTAAGTAGATCCTGATCCTGGCAATGGAACCATTTGTTGGCTACGTGGGGCCTGACCTAGGATCAACAATGAGTTTAGCCAAGCAAATCTAGGTACTACTAGCCCTTTCAGCAACAGCCTATGGAGCACGGACTGATGTCTCACCCGAAGTAGTATGGGAGGGTGCTGGAAACATGTTTCCACACCCTTGGGATGTTTTGATGAAGGTTCTAGAGGTTCACGATCCTAATATGCATGGTGCGTTGCTCCACGTAGCTTTCTATTCTTCGCAACCTATGCATACCTTTAGGAATACAGTATTATTCTGATTTGATCCTTATTGTGCTATTATATTAGTGCTTAACTTAGCTTGTGTGGGCCCAATATTCTTATTATTTATTCAAATTTCAGATAAGTGCGCCTGCTTGAAAACAATATAAATGCATAAAGATAACCAGGACATAGAAATACAGACTTATAAACAGATGCACAATATTATGAATCAATATTATCATTATTAATACTCAAGTTTAGTTACAGACCTGACTCCACCCTGTGCACTCAGCTGCATGGGTCCACGCACTCAGTTGTAGACTCTACTAGGCCTCTGCACACTCAACTACAAAACCTCTACCTACCGCTACGACCTAATACACTTTAGATCCAACTCTATCTTCTAACCATGCCTTCGCATCTATATATTACTTTCCAAAAACTCTAAACTACCTTTACACTTAGAGCCTCGCTCTGTTTATACAATCCCATGGTCCATGGACCATGGGTAGGTTGACATCTATACATTAAATTACATTATTTTAGGGTAGAAAACCCTAGAATATTGCGCTTCGCACCCACATTTCATGGGGTCTTTACATTACATAGACCAAAAATTGGGCTTTAAGCCCCAAAAACATGTTATGGGGGGATCTGCTGCCCAACACTCATCCCCTCTGTCTCTACCCTGTTCAGACAATTCCTTTTCCCGAGTATGCTGGGAAGTCAATGCTTTGACTTCTACTGTGTCCTATTTTCCAATGCACTCTTTCTCAGCATGCTGATGAGCCTTGATATTGCGACAAGAATGTTACAACTCCCAAGGCTACTGACTTTAATTATCAACCCGGGGTTCCTACAAACTTAAGAGGTATCGGCACTATATGTGCAGCATACAATGTGTCCTTCCTTTGCTGTCATGATGTGATGGAGTGCATGTACTGAAGTCAAATCGTAAACTAATTACATAAAATAAAATGTTTGAAATCGAACCTTAACCTATTGCAAGAAATAAAGTACAAGGAAATAAAGCTATTCTAATTGCATAAACATCATGAACTAAATGTAAAAGAAACCTAGCTTAATCTTATTTATCACATGTGACGATTTAAAATAACTAAGCATGAAATCTGATCTAGAGAGTACTAACTGCTATGTGCATGTGTAAATATAAAAGAACTCATTTTTTAAGTCTTTTTTCTTTATAAATGAAAATGTTAATCTTTCCTTGATCTTTGGCAGGGGAGACATGTGTGGAGCAAGAGGGCTACAATGATTTTTATGGCTTGGAGGTAAAGTAGGGGGCTAATCCTAGCTTCAATGATGATTTTCTCAATTCACACTCAAAACAGGCTGCTACAAGAATTCCTATAGGATGTACTAGTTCTCATACAGGATCTCCTAGTTCTCCTACAGGATTCCCTGATTTACTACAGCATGTTAAAAATTTACTATACGAAAATATAATTCATCAAATGACCAAGAAAATCAAATCCAAATTCTATGGGATTTTTTTTTATTGAATAGGATATCTTAGGTCCCCATTCCAAGTGGAATCAATCAAAAATACCTTTGTTAACCCATACTAAAAAATAGTACAAAATTCCTAGTCGAGAGTCTAGAAATTCGAGAACTAGTGAGCTAGTAAATCTATAAAATTCCTAACCTAATCAAGTGAAAATGCAGTGGGGTAATTTTTGTTATGAACTATAATGTTTTTGTGATCTAATTAAAGTGGAACCAATGCGATTAAAGCTCATTAGAATCCTCTAAAAAATAGCAAAAATTTATTGTTCTTCTCCACAAAGGAGTTCCAGAAATCTAGATTTGGGAATAAGAAAGCTAATCCAAGTAGCTCAATTATTACTATGACCTTCCAAATATTTTCCAAGGATGAAATAATACGTGTGATCCTGCAAAAGAACTTACATAAACCATTTAACGGAATCCTACAAGAAGAAATCATTAATACTAAATGTAGAAATAGAAAGAAATAAAAACAAGAGATGCGTGTGAATAAGAAGTGAAAGAAGGAAAGAAAATGATACAAAAGGGCTCTGAGGCTTCTGGGATGGCCAATCCAAAGGAAAATCAGAGACCTATGGAAGAGAACAAGATTTAGAAGCTGAACATGACACCAATCTTCATTATTTTTATCAATACAATTACATCCTTGCAAGAAAATACAATGGAACTGCAGAAATATGAGTTCTCTCCACAAGAACACTAATGAAAATCTCTCCCTAGAGGAAAATTCAACTTGGTCCTTATGAAAAATGATTAGGAGTCATTCCCCATCAAAGGAGGAAGATTTTCCCGCCAAAATCCCTTGATTAGTGGATCCGGTTCCCAATACTAGGAATCTGCATTAAATGGCAGGGAACACATGCCTAGACTTTCTCAATCATTGGCATTCCACAATTTGTTCCATAATTCCATAATATCTTGTTGATTCATTATTTAAAGTGATCCTCCTATAGTATGGAGAAAGTCCCTAAATTATCTCTTTCTCCAAATCTTCATAATGTGCCCAATATTCTCACAATATTCCACAAAAATAAATAATATTAGGCACAAATATGAAATTATTCATAAACCTTCCTAATGAATATATTAAAGGTAAAAATACATTATCTAATGCAAGAAGAGAGGTTTAATGTGCTGAAGGATGGTCATAGGCCTTAATTATGTTTACTTTAGAGGCATGGACCTTAATTTTGTGTAATTTAGAGGCCCATCACATTCTCTTTCTGAGCACGCTCTTTTTCAGCAACTACCTTAGAAACAACTTCTTTCTTCCTCTACTCAGCCAATGCTTGAGCCACTACCTATGCTGATTTTTTTTGTTTATGCACATCTTTCTTTTGTGCAGTCGAGCTTTCTCCACCCTGATTGGTACCTGCGCTAACATTCGTGGGTTGTTTCCACTCCATTGGCCAACTCCCCACAATCTCTTGCACATCTCTCTCCGAAATTAGGTATGGTAACTTGTGCTAGATCTTCTTAGGATCTCGCCTTGCCTAGGTAAAGAAAATATGAAAGCTAGCCTTAAACTCCACGAAGGCCCTCAAATACTCAAACAAGGTTAGATACAATCTTGGCCACTGAGTTATCATTGTGCGAAGGTCCATTTTGACCAATATCCAAAATACCTTTGATTCCATGTTTATCTTTGTATCCTTCATTGTCCACAGTGAAGCAAAATTCACTGCCTTCGGTAAGTCTTCTTCCTACGGAGATAACTGACTATCATCCAACAGTTGCCATGCTACTAATACAATCAACAATAGGAGGTAGGCGTAGTGAAATTCCTTGCTCTCCTCCTACGCCTCGCAACAATTTTCTAAAAACTCCTTGCAAAGGTATTGTGCCCAGTTGTACTGCACACCCTTCGTGCATTGTGAAGCCAACAAAACGACTAGTTCCAAAACCGCATCCATGCAACATTTCCTCATGATCTTTGCGGCTAAAATTTGAGCAGAAAACTGCACTGCTTGGTCTTGAATTGAGCGAATAGAATATCTGTGCAACTTCTTGATTAGCCCAAATTTAGTTTTCATTTTATCTATGAGCTCCTTCTCTTTATTCTTGCCCCCAAACTCCTTGGTAGGGTCCGCCCCTTTATAGGGAAACTTCATTATTTTATGGATCAACATACCCATTATGAGGATGGGCTCACCTAACCACAAACACCCATCATGCACTAGCACAAGAAACTGACACACACAGACAGTATTGATAATTGATTTGTGGAAGTGTGGTATGCACAACATATTTAGCAGTTCGGCCTACTCGACGCCTTTTACCAATTTCATCAGTTCTAACCTTGTGACCCCAATTTCTTCATACAAAATCTTGGTCATGTATTTATTATTGGGCAAATGAGGGAATTTCGTGTGGCTAGCGAGATCCCAATATTCCATCTTTAACACTAGGATGTGCGCCTTCAAAAACTACTTCTTCCAATAGTAGTGGTGTAGAGACCATGAATTTTCTCAAATCCAGGTCCTTGGTCACCTTAGCTTTCCCTTTACACAGAGGGTATATGTCAAGAGTCTTGTGATAGGCTCACCCTCCTAAGCATCCAATTCCTCAACTCCATCACGAAGCTCTTCAACTTCCAAATCCACTAGTTCCTCAGGCTTCTTTGTCTTGTCTTTCTTCTCTTTCTATCCAACCTTCAAGTTCTTCCTTGGTGACTACCTCACATGTACATGTTTCTTCTTCTTTTCCTTAGCATCCAATTATTTTGGCCTCAGTGAGCTTGGCATCGTAGGCATAGATGGAATAAATTCCATTGACACCACTTCAGGAACCATTTATTGAATTAAAGGGGCCTGACCCAAGTTCAGAGTTATTCGCACAAACGAATAAAACCCTAACTATTGGCCCTTTCAGAGACAACCCACGTAGCGCAAGTTGTAGTCTCACCTGAAGTAGTATTGGGGGATGCTAGAACCAAGTTTCTACACGCAGAGGCTTGTGTGATGGTCTTCCTGAGGTTCTTTAGCTTAGATCTACCTTTCTGTAGATCTATTCCTCCAGATTGTTAACTACTGCAACTCTATTGGGATGACCTTTAGACCTTCGTGAAGGTATTTGATAGTACTTAATAGGAATAAAAGAGACATATTTGCTACTTTCACAAAATAAACTAGGTATTCTGAAACCTTTATACCCTAGATCTACCTTCGCACATATCTTCACTTCCCGATTAGTTAACTCATACAGATCTATCTAATACCTCATGCAAGTAGTTACTTACTCTTATCATGCATAAATATTATAGATCCCACTGTTTCACGTAGAAAATACACTTAAATTCATCCAAAATAGATCATTGATCGAACATCTATAAACTTAAACAAAAATAAGAACAAAGGCACAGATGCAATAGATTTGATCCAAAATATTCTTTATTAGATTGAACATTCAATTACAAACTATTTCCGCCTTGTGCACTCAGTTGTAGGGCCCATGCACTCAGCTGCGGACTTACCAAGGTCTTTGTGCACTCAGTTGTAGGAGCCTTCCCCCTTTTCCTAAGTATAGGAAAAATACTTTTCCTGCCTTAGCACCATGCCCTTACAATGTTTCCTATTAAAAGTTCAATATCCTTAGACTTTCTTAGACTAAGCTATATATAGCTTTTTCATTACAATACCATGGCCCACAACCCATGGGTGAGTCTCAAAACTAACCTATCACCTACCCATACGAGGGACTAATGCCCCTTTGACTCTTACTTAGCTTCATGCTCCGCTTCCTTATTTCATGGAGACTTATTAGTATTTTACAAAAACTTTTACAAAGATATCAAAAATTGACTTTAGGGACCTTATCCCAACACTTAGAAATCTCAGGGTGTTCTCAAAATGTGTGATTTCTTACTCTTGTGTGGCTAGCTATATTGGTGCAAGATAGGGATCATTGGTGATGATGTTGTGGGTGTGTTGATGGTGCTGGACCCACCAACATGTCAGGGGATGTCCCCGGTAATAATTCCCAACTAGACCTCAGACCGTTTGGTGTAGAATTCCCAACAGTGGGTCGTACGATATCGCCTTGACTGCAGTTGCATGTAGAGGAAAGAAGGATGTCCTTGTTGGTAGAAATGGTGTGACTAGTGCAATAGGCCAAGGAATGTGCATGAAGGGTTCTAAAACATGCAAAGCGAAATAATTGCACCCCTTGGAAACCTGTGGAAACACGCAGCTTGGAAGGGAACACATGAGCAAAGTTACATCACAAGCTGGAAAAAATATGAACCAATGATCCAAAGTGATGGTTAAACCAACAATAGATCTCAACAAGATTCAAACATACATATATAGAAGGAGTCCATACATACACGCGTAAGGAAACAACTACATTTATCATTAGAGTAACCAAGATGATTGAAATACAATAATAACATATGCATGAAACATGTTTCCTTCGTTATATTAAGGATGTGAAAGTTTGAACCATATATACAACCATGCCCAACTACTAATCCTAACAACAGAACATTATAGTCACTGTCGCCTGCTCCTCCAAAGAGATATACTAGCTCTGCACTGTGGAAAATCCAAGGCTCATTAGAATACACTAAAATATTTCTCTAAGATACACCTATATGAAGCTTGGCTCCCCAAAATACTATACAATGAGTTATGAGGTTCTATAAATAGCAAAGGGTGGGGTGACCCTTGACATTCCCCTTTATGACTCTTCTCCTACCCTCATGAATCTTCATCTACTACATGGCTGTTACATTCGACCATTGACACTTGGTCTTTCACTTTCACAAGATGTTAGATTACAATATGCACATGTACCCATGTGAGACAAAATAAGCTTGAGCAAGCCATGCAATCTATCACTAAGACTTGGACAGTTGTGGGAAGACCCACTCTTTGACATCCTTGTGATAATTTATGGCGGTGAATTGATGCCAAGATTTGTAGTCAGTGATGGTGTCCACGTTCTCAATGGTGAAATCCTATTGAAAGCAAACTCTTGCCTTTGTTTCATCTAGGTACAATGATTTGGCACCTCTTTCCAACTCGTCTAATAACATGTGCATCATAGTCTTGAGTTCAGCCAGACCAACAACATATTGATTCATACTGTCTAATCTCTAGGTCTGCACTAGTGGCTACGTGCATCAACTCATCAAAGTACATGTCTAGCTCCAATCAGACTTGGTCCTTTGAGTTTGCCTCGGTGAGTTTTCCAATAGATGGGATCATGTGCACATGCACAATGACATCCATGCTCCTTAACACCCATGCATGTGAAGCCTGCAAATTGGTGATGAGTTGTGGGAGTTCCTCATAGTTCCAGATATGACTCTAGATGTGTGCCTTAAACACTACCACCTTGGGCTTCATCATATTTGGAAAGTGAAATGGGGCTCCTTTATACGTCATTTTCTATGTTTGCATACAATCAAAAACGGTGTGCAAATTTGACAAGATGTGTGCTCTCTTAGCACAACGTTGTTTCCAACCATTAAGATGGACAACTAAATTTTGCATGGTGCTGAATTTGGAATACCACATCATCATCACTGGTTTGAGAGAGGATACTTCATCCACTATTGCTCTCCTCAACTCTGCTCAAGTGGATGATGTAATTTGTTCTCCTCCCTACTTGGCCGCTTGTAATTCCTTAGCCATTTTCTCATTTTCTGCTATCAAGAATCGAACACTCGAGTTGGTGGCTTTGTCATATGCTCTAGTAGCACCAGCCAATGTTGCTGGATGCTTGCACACATCGGATACGATAACTCATTCTTCAAACTACACAAGAGATGTCTGGAGATCCAAAGTAGACACTCCGTGCGATTGTACAATTCTGTGTTGTCACTCATCTAAAGCTATGTCTTGAATCTTTGCCTTTGAATTGTCTTCAAGGATCTCTATGTCTCCTTGATCGCTTGGGACTTGCTCTCCTTCCAGATCTAGAAAATCCAGTGGGCTGACCTCTCAGTTATGAGGCATGAGGTCAATATCCTGTTAGGACTCTGGTTGTACCACATCCATATCCATATGCTCTAGTATTTGTTCAATCACTTGACCTAAGTCTCGCTCCTGTGACTTCTCACTCTGTCTACTATGTGCCAGCTGCTCGAATGAGTCTACTACCTGTATCCATACAATTTCATAATTTTGTGCATGCTGCACCTCCTGCTATGTCTATCTCTATTGTGTTTCCATCTCTCTTCTACGCATCTCATGTTCTTCCCGAAGTTGTTTCTTCAACTCTTGCAACTCATTTTCTATTTCCTCCATTCTTTTTTTCTCCCTTTTCCTTTGCGCATTTGTCCTGTCATGATGTCACCTCTTAGCCTCAATCTCCAAAGCTGTTTTCATCACGAGTGGATCTGCTTTGAATTTGTGGCTTTGTTCTACCTCTACACTATCAACAACCTTTCTCTTGCCTTTGCCATGCGCAAGTACGTTACCCTTTATTGCTATTGATGGTGGTTCTCTCTGAGATGCTACTTCCCTCTGCTTTTCTAACTATTCCCCTGCTATGCCAACTAGTTCATTGAGCCCGGAGAAGTTGTGATAGTATCTCCATGGGTCTTCCTTAGGCCAACGACACACCCCCTAGGTCCAAGGAAATCACACTCTCGCACAATGTTCCTTCACCAAGAAATACGGGTCATATGGATTGAAACTTTTTGTTCTGAAGGTGAATCTCTTGCACTCCTCCATTTTAGCCTCAACATGCTTGAGATTTTGTATCTTGTACAACTCGATCCGCAAAGGAAGATTGGGCCAAGGTTCCTTATTTTTCCTGTGCAATCTAGATGACAACCCTATCGAGATTTGATATGGTACAGTAGAGTCTCCAAACTGTCTTCAAAATATCATCCACTTTCACCTTTATCACCACCATTTCACTCACATGTTGCAACTCCATGACCATATAACCTTTCATTAGCCTCCATTTTCATGATTACATGGGGTTACCTTTGTGTTTTCCAAAAGCTAGTGATTTCTATTATTATAAGCTAATTAAATGGTTAAAACTTAGAAAAATGGCATATACTTGCTAATACTTAAAAGTGGCTTGAGCTTCATGACATGTGTAAGTCATTCGGAAGCTTTCAAGGCACCCTTATGTGGCCTCCAATACTCAAATTCGAATTCCCTTCGAAGATATGGAAGAATATTTGGATAAAAGTCAAAGAGGATATGTGTCTCATCATTACCTATTTGAGTTGTAACTCTATGAGATTTTCTAGGGATCTAGGGAGAGAATAATGGACCTCCATTAATGAGGTAGCTTCTTATGTTTTTGTATAAATAGGAGAGCCTTTTCCTTTCAAAGGCATGTGTAAAGTTTGGGAAATGATCATGTTTTGAATATAGAATTTTGATTTGGCACCATGCTCATGAGTGATGTTCACCTTGATTTGGTTGTGGTTGCACTTGGAGCCTCTCAACTTTCCATCTCTCATGCTTTTGGATTGGCCACCTACAATGTGTGAGATTTATTGTTTTTCATAGATTAAGATTTATTACTTTTTTTAGTGTCAGTCTTTCCAGCCTTCCTCCAGTGATCAAATATGCTCTTACAAAGTGGTCTCAGAGTGTCAAGGTCAAATTTTGTCATTTCAAAGAGTCTTCAAGAAAAATTTGGTCACTAGGCTTTAGGTCTAGGGTTTGTTTTCACTCCTTCTAAAGTTGTCCAAATGTCGGTCGATGTCATCATTCAGCTGAGTCTATCATCATTCATATGGTTTTTATCATCATGTCAAGTTCGATTTGCTCATTTTACAGCTTATTCATGCTTCAGTTGTGCATTGGTAAGGTCCATTTCCCTCTCTTATGGTTTTGGAGGTAATTTCTCTTGGATGGTAAAATCATTAGCAAAAATTGTATCCATATGTTCATACACCTTCCCCTATCCTTCATGTACCTTATTAAACACTTCCCATCCCTTAGATCCGCCAAATTCCTCATTTTCGCGCAAACCCTAGTTTCTTGCTACAACCTGGCAATTTTCTAGGTTGGGCCTGTGTTTTTCCCTTTTGGACCCCTTCCCCTCACTCAATGTCTGAGATTCCACTTTCCTCTGCTTCCTAACATCCCTCCCTACTTCTAAAAATTTTCTCAAGAATTTAGAAGCCCCCTATCCCCTTCATTTTGCTTCATTTCGACAAAATCCCTTGTTCCACACATCGGGATAAGTTTCACTCAAAAGATGTTTCAGAGCAATCAAAGATGAATTTTGGAAAATTAAGAGAGGTTTTTGTCCAAAAAATGCCAAATAAGAAAAAACACCTTCACTTTTTACACAGGTGTCATGGTTTTAGAGAAATGTCAAAAATATCGTTGCCTCAGGAGAATCGAATGCACCTCTGGGGTGACCTTGGAAAAATCAACTTTTCTCCTAGCTGGGTTGGTCAAATGAATTTTTTGATGAGTCAAATTATAACTATACATACATATATTTCCAATGAGCTATCATGAGCTCAATTTGGAGTTGAGGAAGGCATTCCAAAGTTGACTGCAACAGCACTCTGCCTTGAGGCAGCCTCATTTGGCACATTTTCACCAGTCTTGCGAGATTTGATTTTTGACCCGGCAAATAAACTCCAAATTGAAAACTTCCAGTTGTGTTAGAAAGTGGACTCAAAGGTCTTGCCAACGAGCTATCCTGTGCCTAATTTTGAGACAAGGAAGGCCTCCAAAACGCATCTGAAAGTCGCGCTATGTGTAGGGCTCAGGCGCGCTACGCGTCAGGGTTTTTTGCACAGTTTTCATGTTCAGCTCAACGCGTAGCGTGCCGCGCGCTACCCTTAAGTTGGGGAGGTCCATTTCACAAAAACTTATCATTTTTGGATTTTTCATGACAAAATACACTTGCTCAGCCACTGCCAAGAAGTTTCATGAATATTTGAGCCCCCAGAAGGTCAAAAAACAAGGAAAAATGACCTTCTGTTACTTTTTGGACACACAGAAAATAGTCTTGGGAGATTGCAATTTTGGAGGGGAAAATGGCCACCAAATTGAGAAATTCCACAGAGGCAAGTTGTTTTGATTTCCTAGTTTGTAGTGCTCATTTTAGAATTGGTTGAAAAACTCCTAGAAGGAGGAGCTCGACCCCTAGATGTTAGGGAATGGGTTGGCTTGGTCTATATATGTAATTTTTCATTCAGTAGTAGAGGTTGGACTCTTGGGATAGTTTTGAGACTATATTGTACATATTTTACCAGCATTTTTGGCAAAGGAAGACAAGGGTTTTGTAGTACTACTTGGGATCCATGTGGCTTTATGTCTTTATGGTGTGTTTCTTTCAGTACTTGTAAGTTGTGTATGTGCATCATTATCTATTGAATCTTCTTTGATTAAGAAAATGAAGTGTTAAGGTAGAATCCATGAAATTGTTATGCTTTGCCTTTAAATTTGTTTAATATTCTATGTTTTCTTCAGTTTAAGGAGAATCCTTGAGACCCCTTGCTCTCCTTAGCCCCTCACCGGTCTGATCTATCCATCTCACCTGCTTTAAGGCATCAAAAAAATTGCCTATCTTTCCCCAAGTGGACCTCTGCAAAAACTGTGCCTCATCCCCGCACCCAAAAATGGCTTTCCCTTGATTTCAACAAAATCATAAAAAATCAATCCTAAACTCTTTGTACTTACTACCTAGCCTAAAATCAGTCATCAATTCGGTTATCTCGAGCCTTTTCGAATATCTTTTGCCGAGTTTGACCTGGAGAGAGCCCTCTCCTGTCCTCGTAGGGCTAGCTACGAGGCTGAGTGTGGTTTGATGTGGCCTTGAGTCTTGCCTTATTTCAGCCTAAGGTGGATTTGAGATCTAACAACTTTCATAGATTAAGATTTATTTTTTTCATATCTTTTCTTGTGTGAGAGGTTAAGAGTGATTGTATTTATTTACATTCATATCTTTTCCTATGTGAGAGGTTAATAATGATTGTTTTTGCTTTCACTTCCGAAAGAGTGGTGTCCTTTTAAGTTCTTGCAAGATTGAAAGATTAAGATTTCAATTCCATTCGTTGTACTATAATTTCTTTTGAATTGAGTGTTGAATTAGAATAGGTGAATTTGGTTTTTCATTAATTGGTTTCGTAGTTAGATTGGTCTAAATTGAAAGTTAATTTCTAGCATATATAGTGCACACATGCTTTGCAAGTTTTACAAAACCCTCGAGTTGACAATTAAATCATTGACAGGTAATTAATTTTCCTCAACATTATAGCACCATTTCCGAGGAAGTGTGCATAGGAACTAGCTTTCAATTTAGAGTTTATTTTTTCAAGTTTTTTTTTTTTTCTAGATGCATGATCAAAGCATGTAGATGCATAAATCATTTAGCTGCATATCATTAAAAAAAAAAAAAAAAACAAACTTCAATCACTTACCACCCCCATTATATCACGTGGTGCAGTAAGGGCCACACATCCACATCATGAATTCTTTTTTTTTGTAGGTAGAAGAGATGACAAATGAGGATGAAGAAATGAATGGAGATCCTTTTGGATTTCCCATTCAAGAAATTTATGTCAATGTTCAAATGAAAAACATCCCTCCATCCGTACTTCCTAACTTCAAAGGTATGAAATTAGAAGACCCATAAACTTTTCTTTTTGAATTTGAAATCATTTGTAGATCTTATGGCTACTCATTACACATTCAAAAATTGAATCTATTTCGAACAAAATTGAAGGATAAAGCTCTTAGATGGTTCATGACTTTAGGAACAAATTCTATAAGGACATGGGATGATATGAAAAGAGTATTTTTGGAAAAATATAAAAGAAATTACAAACATCATGACCTTAGAAATGAAGTATTTAAGATGAATAAAAAAGAGGATGAAAATCTAGAAGACCTAGTGGATAGATTTACTTATAATATCAAAAGATCTAAAATGCAAAATTTAGGATCAGACATATTAAAAACTATCCTACTGAATGCTATAAAGGATGAATGGATCTTATTAACCTGGCAGGAAAAGGAGATGTTTATCAATTGTCATTTCAAGAGATTTTTGAATTGTGTAAGAACATTTCAAGAGGAAAAGCAAAGTATGAAAGACCCCCTCGAAATCCTGTTATGGAAAGAGAAAGTAAGTTGACAACAGGATTGGTAAGTCAAATTGAACTTAACAATTTGCTAAAAATTCTTGGTAATTTAAATGAACAAATTGGGATGCTAAGAATGAAAAACAAGAAAAAAGTTGAAAAGGTTTCTTTTCATGAATGTCCACTTGATAGCATTAAAATTTGTAAAATTTGTGCAGGATCACATACTACTAAAGGTTTCCCATCATTACCAGGGTTAAAGGTAGTTTACCAAAATGATAATGAGTGAATCAAGCTCCAAGAGGACCATGGTAGCCTCATTAACCCAATATGATGTAATATCCTTGTGCACAATTTTAAGGTTATGCACAACATAATTGGCAAACAACTTTTCTTTGGCAACCTTGGCCATCTCAAACCCAATCTAAAAACCAATCTTGGAAAGAAGGTTGGGAAGAGCTTTATAGAGAAAATCCACCATATACTCAATATTTCCCTCACTATCCTTAATACCAATATCAATATTATCCATACCATTCACCTCCACCACACCATCAGTTTCACCCTCAGTTAATCTCAATTCAACCTTTCCCATTACCACACACACAAACACCCCAAATATCCATCCCCATGCCACTACCTGCACAACCATTTCGAATCCTGAACAATAAAACACCTCAATCCACTTACAATGTTGAGGTATTGAAAAAATGATTCACCAACTATCGTTGAATAACAACAACCAAAAGAAGAAGAAGAAGAAGATAAGATCCAAGAATCACGGATGCTTGTCAATAAAGAGCAGTTGTTGGAACCTAAGATTGAAAATTTTCATGTATGCCTATCACCAGATTCTATGAATGGAGATCACATATGTGAGGAATTGCATGGCATGATAAAAGGAATACAAGATTATATTGAATCTTGGTTTAAGATAGTCATTGAATCCCAGTATTCCATTCTTCAGTGTCTTCTGACATCATCTCAATCAAGACAGTTGGTCTCTCATACATGGGTATGTATCAAGGAATATATTTCAAACCCGCATCTAAGTATATCTATCATTTTGTTACATACATGGCTCCATTGGAAACATTCATATACTTAAAGATAAAAATAAAAATAAAGTAGATAAATTAGGAAAAATAAAATCAAGATTGATTGCATTCTTTTTAAAGCTTGATTACATTTTTTTTCTTAATTGCATTTTTTTTTAACTTTAAATATTTAGATTTAATTTATTTTCTTTCAAAAATTTTCATTAACATCATAAATATTTTCAATAAATTGATGTTTTGATTAAAAAAAACAAAGAAAATCATGTTTTTGAATAAGGGAAATGAAAAATTTTAAATAAAATTTATCAATTCTTTTTTAAGAGAATTAAGAAATTGACTATTTAGGCTCTCATGTGACCTGTAAAAAAATTTGTGTTAGCTTAGTATCCATCATAATAAAAAAGTACATATATGAATCTTGCTTCAAATTGCTGCATATTTATTCCTTTTTTGAGGAGCTGTAGAAATGGCTCATTTCTGCAAGCAAGCTTGATTTGATTCTACATCCATCATCAAAAACTCTGTGTTGAAGGGCTTGACATAGACTGATTTTTAATTAAGCCCTATCCACAATCCAGGTCCCGTAACTCTTTAATCCAAATGATCTTATGATTATGGAAATTTCTATGATTGCTAAAGCCAACGACACTGCAAGGTATTTTACAGCCTCTCTGAGACAGTTCTGTTGCTGGTGATCTGTCATTATTTTCTCCATGTTGCTCTCTTGAACAATTCCCAGTGTCATCAAAATTTTCTTCATGGAACTGTAAATAATGAGCTAGCTTTTCACACAAGATCACAATACTCTGTTCTATTCCCACAGATGTTCAGATGTTTATCAAGATCAATAGCTGATAGTGGAAACTCGCACTTGTCACATTCATGGATGACTAGTAATTTCGAGTCAATGGATTTGCCACACTGTGAACAAGATACAAACGAAGATCTTTGATGGTTCCATTGGGAAAATGAGCTGAGAATTTGGGTTTTAGGTGAGGACTTATTTAATTTGCTCCTCATCCATGCATGGCCATGGACATGGAAGACCTAGTCATTACCTGAAGCAGAGGAAATGTGTAGGAGCTTAAAAACGTTGGTTTTAAAACACGATTTTTGGCGAAATGAAAATGAATTTTGAAAAATAAAATGTGATTTTTTCTCAAAATGGGGTCATTTATAAAACCCAATAACAATTTTCTCAAATTCGGAATCGATTGGGAGATATTCAGGGTTCTCTGGAGCCTTACTTGGAAAATTGTGTCAGAAAAAAACGGTATGCAATTAATGCACAGAGGCAGTTGTGGCCCTAGTATGATCTCCCTAATCTACAAGAGCTAGATCCACCACAGAGATGCTGATAAATACCATACCAATAGCAACTTGGTGATCTTCAGAAGGATTGACGTGTATGTTATTTGGGATGTAATGCTGCGCAGTTATGCTACTCTTTGGATTGCTTTTGCAGAACAACAAAGCACTAGAGTTAGTGTCATTTGCAATTTTTGTTTCTCACAAGCCATTGTTTTGAAGAAAAGTTGGTTTTCTCTAGGAAGGATTGTAGATGTGCTTGTCACAATGACATTAGGTACACTAATGGCCACTAGGCAGGGTCCTATTTTCATGGTTGGCCATCAGTTTTGCTTGCAAGTTTGGCTGGCAATATCTCTTCTTATTGATGCTTTAGCACTTGCTGGACAGTCACTCATTGCTAGTGCATTTACAAAAAGGACTATATTCGAGCCAAAAAGGTTGTTGTTAATGTTCTTCAGATAGGAGGAATATCTGGTATTGCCTTAGCTGTGATTCTATTTATAGGATTTGGATCCTTTTCTAAGTTATTCACAAAACATCCAGCGATCTTGGAGGTTGTAAGATATGGAGTTCTGTTTGTTGTTGGTTCTCAACCAATCAATGCTCTCACATATGTATTTGATGGCCTTCACTATGGCATATTATACATGGCAAATTTCATTTTTTTTATTACATTGTTTTTTTTTCTTATGTTTTATCTTTTTCTTATGTTTTGTTTTTGAAAGTCTATATATATGTTTTGTATAATATTTGTTTTTTTTTTCATTTTTCATTTTTATTTTTTTTAATGAAGTGCTTTTTTATAACATTTGTACATTTATACATTTTGTTATGATTTTTGTTATGTTTGTTTGTATGTATATTTTAGTTTGTACATATGTTTTTCTCTTATGTACATTTGTTTTACTTTTTAGTTTTGTAAATATTTCAGTAAAATTTTTTTAGATTGTATATTTTATTGCTTTTCAGGAAAATTGCTATGAGAAAAAATTGTCTAAAAATTTTGATGCAAAATCTGGAGCAAATTGAGAAAAATATTGTTTTTATGGTCCACTCAAACGCACCTATCGAAGAAAAAAAATGTTTCTATTTGCTAATTTTTCTGGAAGAGGCATTGATCAATTTGAAGATTGGATTGGTTATTTGTTCATAACAAAAATGCATAGCTGTGTGTACTTAACTATTTGTTCAAAATTTTAGTTGCGGAAACTACACAATTCTGTAGCTATGTATTTAGCTTAATGATCTATGTGTCAACAATGCATTCTAATCATAGAATCATGATCAAAATTTATTGGTTTTCTCTAATAATTATGATTTAAAGCATGACACAAGAAAGAAGAACTACAAAGGCACTTTATCTGCAAGATCGATTGAGGAATTTTTTTATTAAGGATTCTTTTGCAGGAATCATTAAGAATTCACAAATAATATTTCTTTATCCTTATGAAATGCTATGATTCAAACATAAATTGAGGAATTTTTTTTCACAATTGTGAAATTGGACTAACTATTTGAAGTAAAAACACATCATGAACCTCTCAATTATGAAAATTTTTCATATGTACCTAGAGAAATGATCACTTCTCTTTGAACACACTCACGTTTGTTGCAATGTTAGTGCCATGTTTGTTTTCAGGTTCCAGGGCAATCGGAGAATTGAAGGAAGCCAATTTATGAATGATTTGTTTTCTACAACCAATTTCAAGAGATAAACCAACTGAATCCATTTCTATCATCCATAAATGCCATCATTTTCCCTCTCCAAACTCACAAGCTATCCAAGAATTTTTGCTAAGCATTGTCAACACCATTTTCCTTGCAAGTGTCGCATGTTTTCTATTTACATTTTCCATTCACATTTTCCATAATTTCCATTGATTAACCCATTAATAGAAACATTTAGCTTGCTTACATGCTGATTTGTCCTTTTTCTTTCTATTCACTTTTTTACCCTTTTATCATTTTCCTTTCCATTAAATAAACCTTGATCCACTGCAAAACTTTTCATTCATAGACCTTCCAAAATCATAATTTCATACCCGTGTTAGGTGATGGAGGATTCATTAAGGCCTCCCTTCTATCAAGTCTTTGCCTATCGACATCAACACATTATCTAGGTTTAGCGCTAGAGTCCTTATTAGTACCTTGAGGCTTGTATGCATCAATGACATGTTCTCTCACTGATAATCATGAGAATACATCAATGTCCCTTGATCGTTATATTTTTCAAGTGGCTCAACATTAGCTCATCTATTCGCACTTTTCAAGATGTACTTAGGTACCTTGGCACTTGTTTATATTAATGGCAAGTTTTCTTCACATTGTCTAACTGTATTCATTAATGGCTAGTAATCTAATGACTTCTCTTCATGCTCAACAAAAATACATTTATCCCGATGACTACAATTGTACTATCGAGTTTTGTAGCAGGTGAAGACTTTATCATTTCAGCATTTTGCAACAGATACAAAAAATTTAGCAGAAGAAATAAATAATCCACTTTCACCACCTCATCCACTATCTATGCAACCAAGAATCAGATAAAATTCTACATTCTATGGTGCAGGGCTACACCACTCGCACACACCCACAGTATAAATTTATCATTAATAACACATCCACAACTATCCCAGGTCATTTGACTCTACAATGGAGTCAAATCTACAGACCATAAATTGTCACGGCCCATTCATTAGTAGTTCTTGTACATAGGAACTCAATCACCCTGCCTGAATCCTCTATTGGGATTATAATATGAACCCTTTATAACCACAGTCCATGTAGATATAACCATACTCCTTCATATATTTTGGTTGCATATATATATATATATAACTACAAAACACTATCGACACTAATCTCTCAGTGAAATCCTTATACAAAGGAATTCCATGCAAATATGCCTTATTCCTCCTTTATACGGTTCTGCATAGAACCCGAGGCTAAAAGCTCATCGCAATTGCTATCGACAATTATCAATGGTCATATACATATTAGCCATCACCCTTCTCCGACTCTGATCTCCAATATTGGAGTGATAACACATGTTTTCATATTAAAAGCCTATGCCATATAAACTATCGAAATATTAATATTTGGGAATACAAAGGAAATTCCCCTTCGAACCGATATGCCAAATTTCAAATTCTATAGAACCATGACTATAATATTGTTGGGTCCACCTCCTATATGATACCTTCATGCTCTCTGATAGCCAACACCTGATTGCCAATAAATCCCAATGTCGATTTCCAATATCACTGTTAGCGATATTGCAAGACTCATAATTGTGACCCTTGTCACCTCTGATCACCGATATGTGATTTAATCGTGACCATTAATCTAGCCACGATCCAATGGTCCATGATTAATCGGTGTTCGCTCTTTGCAAACCTCCAAGGTTCATTCCGATAACCTAAAAGGGTTCTCTGTCGATGCGACATGATCTTAGTTGTTGATCTAACTGATCCAATGGCTATTGAGCATCAATACTTCACTTCTTTGCAATTCCTTTTAATTAGAAAATTTACATTGTTTCTTCAGTTCTTCAGTGATTTGGTTCTTCTGAAGGTTCTATTCCTTCACTACTTTTTCTGTGCCACTATGATGCTCCAATTGGATTTAATGATCCCTTTCGATTCCGCTGAATTGTGCAACTCTTCCACTGTTTATTCTTCACTTGGATTCAAAATCCATTGTGATTCCTATGAATCACTCTATCCCTTTGCGTCCTTCAGAATTTTGCCTACAACCTGCAGAGCCTATGAATTCATAGCAAATCATTCATGAAATACTTCAATACATACTGACATAGATATGAAATAAGCTCTATATTTATTAATGTAAAAGCAAGAATACATTCGAGACATCTCGGTCTCACACACACACGTAGGCCTGATTTCTACTATTCATTGCCTTCTCCCTTTGCCTGTATGCTTACATATGTTTATATGGAAACTAGGGTTGGATTACTGATCCCATCATTTCCTTAAATCATTCAAATAAAGCCCTAAAGCTCTACATGCATGTATATATATGTGGCGGGCTTTATCAACTCTAGCTTTTTTCCATTTTAAAATAGAAAAGCCCCCTGTTTTTCTCAATAGTCCACATCTATCCTCCCTTTTATGCCTAAAATCTCTCCCTTTCTCCTAGGATCATGGAACTACTCATGTTCTCATTTATTTGTTTTGAGAGCATCTAATTAAATCACACTTAAGGCCTAAATGTTGCATTAACTTCATACTTAGCAAAACTATTTCCTAAAATGCATGACACCCTATGTCTACTATTTATAATGATTTTCCTTGGGCTAAATGATCTTGCATCAGACTCCCAAAGTAGAAAATATTCATGATCTCCTAATCATGTGTCTTCTAGTCTTAGTCTTCATGGATCCCACACTTTTTTCTGTAACTGTCCATATGCTTTATTCCTTTACTGCCATTGCACTTCTGCTGTCTTTTGCTACATTTTCTTCTTCTCGTCAATCAGGTTCAACTTCTGATTGATCTTGCTTGTTGCTATTACCATTTTCCTCCATTTGAATTGCTTCATCTGCTACCATATTTCTTCAATTTCTATGTCCAGCATATCTTCGGGCTGGTCCATCTTTTGCTTCTTACTTCTGTCTTCTTCTCTTTGTTTCAGGTTATTGTTGTTGTCTTCTATGCTGAATTTTCTTTTTCTTGCTTCATTCTTTGGTTTACTTGCTCTTGCTTTAATTTCTGCCATTTTTTATTTGCTCTCACTTTACTGACTTCCTCCCTATCATCCTTACCCTCTTCCATGATTTAATTGTGGTTGTTCAACATTCTTTCCAGCAACTTAACTTCTCTACTCCATGGATCGAGCCCTTCCATAGAATCTCCTTTATCCATCTTTACTTGGTTGTTCACTTGTGCCAAATATCCTCCAGCATTTGCAACAAAACCTGCACACTCAAAGCACTTGTTAAAATCAAAAACATAAAATTTTTGTGCCTTATTTCCCTTTTGCAACCATTTAGTTTGTTTCTCTATTTTCTCCTTCTCCTCTATCAGCACATCAGTATGCTGATTTGAATTCTAAACATAATTCATGAGACTGTCCATTAGTCTCTCTTTCACACCATCTATTCTAATGATGTCTTCTTGCTTTGGTTCACAGTGGTGAACTTCTCCTTCTTTAACCTGCTATTGGTTATCTTCACTTTGAAATTGTTTTATTCCGTCTTCAAACAACCTCTGCTCAATCTCTCTGACCACATACTCATATTCATTAATGCTTTTTAATGAATCTGCAAACAAATTATTGTATCTTCCTATCTCCATGGCTACTTGAGACACATCTTCTTCTTCAGAAATTGTAATTGTGGCTTATGTTCTACCATCAAGTTCTCTCATCAATTTCTCCAGTAGTTTAATCTCTTCTTCACACATAGTAGGCACTTCATCACAGTGCTCTCTTCTTCCAGATTCACCCTTCACATGTTGTATTACAATATTAAAATATTGTCTTCCTTTGATCCTTGTAATCTTAAGGTCTTTCTGTTGTGGAAAATCACTACTTTCCTCATTCAAGAGGTCTTCTCCATCATACTCTGTTCTTCTAGAGTACTCCTCCAGACTTTTGATATCTTCAAAAGACTATCCATCCTCTTCAAAACACTCCTTTATTAGTGTTCCTTTTCCCAAGGTTAAATCCTTTGCATAGGGTTCCTCCTTCTTAATATCCTTCAGTAGACGTCCTTCTTTCCTACTGTCTATCTCAACAGTTTCCATGCCTATCTCTAATGTGCCTATCATCATAGTGAATTGATGATCCTTTACTACATTTTTAGCTAACATAGTCTCTTCCTCAATTTTTCCTTCAGTCCCTTACTGTTTATCTCCTCTAAAGATATCTTCAAATGGCTACTTTTCTCCTGTGATATCTGCCATCATACACAAACTATCAATTTTAAAAATATAAGACCCTATGGTCTCACTTGATGGTCCAGCCATCATATCTTCTTATTGTTCTAAATCATTCATATGATTCAGAAATTATTTGATAGTCTCTTCTTCAATCTCCTCAAGCCCTTCACTTAGTTTCTTGACATCTTCCACCAGTTGTATATGAGATATATCTACTTCATCTTCTTCCAGAACAGAATTTTCATTCTGCTGGTATTTTTGTTGGAAATAATACTAAGAGGGGGGGGGGGGGGGGAATC
>APFE030253343.1:31790-46522 GCA_000404065.3 Pinus taeda | reverse complement strand
TACATGCTGATTTGTCCTTTTTCTTTCTATTCACTTTTTTACCCTTTTATCATTTTCCTTTCCATTAAATAAACCTTGATCCACTGCAAAACTTTTCATTCATAGACCTTCCAAAATCATAATTTCATACCCGTGTTAGGTGATGGAGGATTCATTAAGGCCTCCCTTCTATCAAGTCTTTGCCTATCGACATCAACACATTATCTAGGTTTAGCGCTAGAGTCCTTATTAGTACCTTGAGGCTTGTATGCATCAATGACATGTTCTCTCACTGATAATCATGAGAATACATCAATGTCCCTTGATCGTTATATTTTTCAAGTGGCTCAACATTAGCTCATCTATTCGCACTTTTCAAGATGTACTTAGGTACCTTGGCACTTGTTTATATTAATGGCAAGTTTTCTTCACATTGTCTAACTGTATTCATTAATGGCTAGTAATCTAATGACTTCTCTTCATGCTCAACAAAAATACATTTATCCCGATGACTACAATTGTACTATCGAGTTTTGTAGCAGGTGAAGACTTTATCATTTCAGCATTTTGCAACAGATACAAAAAATTTAGCAGAAGAAATAAATAATCCACTTTCACCACCTCATCCACTATCTATGCAACCAAGAATCAGATAAAATTCTACATTCTATGGTGCAGGGCTACACCACTCGCACACACCCACAGTATAAATTTATCATTAATAACACATCCACAACTATCCCAGGTCATTTGACTCTACAATGGAGTCAAATCTACAGACCATAAATTGTCACGGCCCATTCATTAGTAGTTCTTGTACATAGGAACTCAATCACCCTGCCTGAATCCTCTATTGGGATTATAATATGAACCCTTTATAACCACAGTCCATGTAGATATAACCATACTCCTTCATATATTTTGGTTGCATATATATATATATATAACTACAAAACACTATCGACACTAATCTCTCAGTGAAATCCTTATACAAAGGAATTCCATGCAAATATGCCTTATTCCTCCTTTATACGGTTCTGCATAGAACCCGAGGCTAAAAGCTCATCGCAATTGCTATCGACAATTATCAATGGTCATATACATATTAGCCATCACCCTTCTCCGACTCTGATCTCCAATATTGGAGTGATAACACATGTTTTCATATTAAAAGCCTATGCCATATAAACTATCGAAATATTAATATTTGGGAATACAAAGGAAATTCCCCTTCGAACCGATATGCCAAATTTCAAATTCTATAGAACCATGACTATAATATTGTTGGGTCCACCTCCTATATGATACCTTCATGCTCTCTGATAGCCAACACCTGATTGCCAATAAATCCCAATGTCGATTTCCAATATCACTGTTAGCGATATTGCAAGACTCATAATTGTGACCCTTGTCACCTCTGATCACCGATATGTGATTTAATCGTGACCATTAATCTAGCCACGATCCAATGGTCCATGATTAATCGGTGTTCGCTCTTTGCAAACCTCCAAGGTTCATTCCGATAACCTAAAAGGGTTCTCTGTCGATGCGACATGATCTTAGTTGTTGATCTAACTGATCCAATGGCTATTGAGCATCAATACTTCACTTCTTTGCAATTCCTTTTAATTAGAAAATTTACATTGTTTCTTCAGTTCTTCAGTGATTTGGTTCTTCTGAAGGTTCTATTCCTTCACTACTTTTTCTGTGCCACTATGATGCTCCAATTGGATTTAATGATCCCTTTCGATTCCGCTGAATTGTGCAACTCTTCCACTGTTTATTCTTCACTTGGATTCAAAATCCATTGTGATTCCTATGAATCACTCTATCCCTTTGCGTCCTTCAGAATTTTGCCTACAACCTGCAGAGCCTATGAATTCATAGCAAATCATTCATGAAATACTTCAATACATACTGACATAGATATGAAATAAGCTCTATATTTATTAATGTAAAAGCAAGAATACATTCGAGACATCTCGGTCTCACACACACACGTAGGCCTGATTTCTACTATTCATTGCCTTCTCCCTTTGCCTGTATGCTTACATATGTTTATATGGAAACTAGGGTTGGATTACTGATCCCATCATTTCCTTAAATCATTCAAATAAAGCCCTAAAGCTCTACATGCATGTATATATATGTGGCGGGCTTTATCAACTCTAGCTTTTTTCCATTTTAAAATAGAAAAGCCCCCTGTTTTTCTCAATAGTCCACATCTATCCTCCCTTTTATGCCTAAAATCTCTCCCTTTCTCCTAGGATCATGGAACTACTCATGTTCTCATTTATTTGTTTTGAGAGCATCTAATTAAATCACACTTAAGGCCTAAATGTTGCATTAACTTCATACTTAGCAAAACTATTTCCTAAAATGCATGACACCCTATGTCTACTATTTATAATGATTTTCCTTGGGCTAAATGATCTTGCATCAGACTCCCAAAGTAGAAAATATTCATGATCTCCTAATCATGTGTCTTCTAGTCTTAGTCTTCATGGATCCCACACTTTTTTCTGTAACTGTCCATATGCTTTATTCCTTTACTGCCATTGCACTTCTGCTGTCTTTTGCTACATTTTCTTCTTCTCGTCAATCAGGTTCAACTTCTGATTGATCTTGCTTGTTGCTATTACCATTTTCCTCCATTTGAATTGCTTCATCTGCTACCATATTTCTTCAATTTCTATGTCCAGCATATCTTCGGGCTGGTCCATCTTTTGCTTCTTACTTCTGTCTTCTTCTCTTTGTTTCAGGTTATTGTTGTTGTCTTCTATGCTGAATTTTCTTTTTCTTGCTTCATTCTTTGGTTTACTTGCTCTTGCTTTAATTTCTGCCATTTTTTATTTGCTCTCACTTTACTGACTTCCTCCCTATCATCCTTACCCTCTTCCATGATTTAATTGTGGTTGTTCAACATTCTTTCCAGCAACTTAACTTCTCTACTCCATGGATCGAGCCCTTCCATAGAATCTCCTTTATCCATCTTTACTTGGTTGTTCACTTGTGCCAAATATCCTCCAGCATTTGCAACAAAACCTGCACACTCAAAGCACTTGTTAAAATCAAAAACATAAAATTTTTGTGCCTTATTTCCCTTTTGCAACCATTTAGTTTGTTTCTCTATTTTCTCCTTCTCCTCTATCAGCACATCAGTATGCTGATTTGAATTCTAAACATAATTCATGAGACTGTCCATTAGTCTCTCTTTCACACCATCTATTCTAATGATGTCTTCTTGCTTTGGTTCACAGTGGTGAACTTCTCCTTCTTTAACCTGCTATTGGTTATCTTCACTTTGAAATTGTTTTATTCCGTCTTCAAACAACCTCTGCTCAATCTCTCTGACCACATACTCATATTCATTAATGCTTTTTAATGAATCTGCAAACAAATTATTGTATCTTCCTATCTCCATGGCTACTTGAGACACATCTTCTTCTTCAGAAATTGTAATTGTGGCTTATGTTCTACCATCAAGTTCTCTCATCAATTTCTCCAGTAGTTTAATCTCTTCTTCACACATAGTAGGCACTTCATCACAGTGCTCTCTTCTTCCAGATTCACCCTTCACATGTTGTATTACAATATTAAAATATTGTCTTCCTTTGATCCTTGTAATCTTAAGGTCTTTCTGTTGTGGAAAATCACTACTTTCCTCATTCAAGAGGTCTTCTCCATCATACTCTGTTCTTCTAGAGTACTCCTCCAGACTTTTGATATCTTCAAAAGACTATCCATCCTCTTCAAAACACTCCTTTATTAGTGTTCCTTTTCCCAAGGTTAAATCCTTTGCATAGGGTTCCTCCTTCTTAATATCCTTCAGTAGACGTCCTTCTTTCCTACTGTCTATCTCAACAGTTTCCATGCCTATCTCTAATGTGCCTATCATCATAGTGAATTGATGATCCTTTACTACATTTTTAGCTAACATAGTCTCTTCCTCAATTTTTCCTTCAGTCCCTTACTGTTTATCTCCTCTAAAGATATCTTCAAATGGCTACTTTTCTCCTGTGATATCTGCCATCATACACAAACTATCAATTTTAAAAATATAAGACCCTATGGTCTCACTTGATGGTCCAGCCATCATATCTTCTTATTGTTCTAAATCATTCATATGATTCAGAAATTATTTGATAGTCTCTTCTTCAATCTCCTCAAGCCCTTCACTTAGTTTCTTGACATCTTCCACCAGTTGTATATGAGATATATCTACTTCATCTTCTTCCAGAACAGAATTTTGATTTGCTAGTCTTTTTCCTCCTTCATGACAATATCAGCCAATTGTCCTTCACCTGCAAACATACACAAATTGTTAGATTTAAAACTATGTGACCCTTCGGCCTTACTTGAAGTTTCAGTCTTCAAGTCTTCATCTTCACTATCTCCCACAAATTCTCCTTGTTCTGGTTCACAAATGGATTCTTCCATTTTTAGCTCAACTTCCTTGAGTTTTCCCTTCAACCACTTCACTTTCTTTTGTTACAGCGTTCTCTGCATCTCATGCCATTCTACTAGCTTCTTCCTTAAGACCCAACCTAGTCTCTGGGTTTCCTCAACCATTCTCCTTAATGCAATGAGTTGTTCTTTTAATTCAGCAACCTCTTTGTCAATTTCCTCTTGACCCATCTTCTTGCCATTTTCCTTCACATCTTTCTTCTCATATCTTCTGTTGTGGCTTCTCCCTGAACCTCTTCTATGACTATCATTAGTCATCTTCTTCTCTTATTTCTTCATGAGCTCTTTTGCAACAAGCCTCTACAATAACTAGTCTTCATGGCTGCAATCTTACCTCACTAAGCTCTCCTCACTCAGTCTTTTGGTAAGCACGGGTCCTCTATCTAGAACCTCTTCTTGAGCAACACCTTTGCTCCTTCTAAGCTTCTGCAATCTCTCACTTTCTCTTGAGAACACTTCAGTTTTCCTCTCTATCCAATCTCTTATTGGATTCTTCAGTTTCACTGCCACTTCTCCTTCAGAGTATTCTCCTTACTCTATCTTCAAGAACACATCTTCTTCTTCTCTCACATCTTCTCTTGCTGTCACTTGTGCATTAATATATAAAAATACACATTCATAATTTAAAATAGAACATACCTTCAAGATCTCAGCAAGATCTTGCTTCACCCATTCTTCTACACTTGAATGGATTGTCCTCTGGTTGGTTTCCAAGCCCTCTTTCCTTCCAAAACTTTCATTAAGCAATATTGCTTTCTCCTTCCTTCAAGGAATACTCTTTTCCTTCTATTCCAAACCTCTGTTGGAACTGCTACAGCCTTCCAAGAACTTCAAAGTTCCCTCTTACATATTACAAATTTTCTATGATTTCAAACTTGCTTTGATACCATTTTTCTCTAATACCACTAATGTTTCAAGGCTACACCACCCACATATACCTACAGTATGCATTTATCAATAATAATGCATCCACAACTATCCCAAGTCATTTGAATCTACAATGGAGTCAAATCTATAGACCATAAATGGTCACGGACCATTCGTCAGCAGTTCCTATACATAGGAACTCAATCACCCCGCCTGAATCCTCTATCGGGATTATAATATTAACCCTTTATAATCAAAGTCCACGTAGATATAACCATACTCCTTCATATATTTTGGTTGCATATATAATATATATATATTATTATATATATATATATATATATTATATTATATATATATATATATATATATATAATATAATATATATATATATATATATATATAGATATTATAATATATATATATTTATGAAAACCCACTATTGGCGCTAATCTCTCGATGAAATCCTTATACAAAGGAATTCCACGCAAATATGCCTTATTCCTCCTTTATACGGTTATGCACAGAACCTGAGGCTAAAACCTCGTCACAATCACTATCGGAAATCATCAGTGGCCATATACATATGAGCCATCACCCTTCTTCGACTCGAATCTCTGATATCAGAGTGATAACACATGTTTCCACGTTAAAATCCCGTGCCATATAAACTATCAAAAATATTAATATTTGGGAATACAAAGGAAATTCCCCTCTGAACCGATACACTGGATTTCAAATTCTATAGAACCACAACTATAATATCATCGGGTCCACCTCCTCTACGATGCCTTCATGCTCTCTAATAGTCGAAACCCGATTGCCGATAGCTCCTGATGTCGATCATCGATATCGCTGTCGGCAATATCGTAAGACTCATAACTGTGACCCTTGTCACCTCCAATCACCGATATTCAATTTAATCATGATCATTGATCTGGCCATGATCTAATGGTCCATGATTGTTTATTGTTCTCTCTTTGCAAACTCCAAGGTTCATTCCAATAACCTGAAAGGGTTCTCCACTGATGCGACACGACCTCAACCGTTGATCTAACTGATCTAACGGCTATTGAGCGTCAATACTTTGCTTCTCTGCAATTCCTTTTACTTAGAAAATTTACGTTGTTTCTTCAGTTCTTCGTTGATTTGGTTCTTCTGAAGGTTCTATTTCTTCACTGCTTCTGCTATGCCACTTTGATTCTCCAATTAGATTCGATGGTCCCTTTCGATTCCGCTGAATCGTGCAACTCTTCCACTGCTTATTATTCACGTATATTTGAAATCCATTATGATTCCTATGAATCACTCTATCCCTCTGCATCCTTCAGAATTCTTCATGTAACCTGCAGAGCCTATGAATTCATAGTAAATCATTCATGAAATACTTCAATACATACTGACATAGACAAGAAATAAGCTCTGTATTTATTAATATAAAAGCAAGAATACATTTGAGACATCTCAGTCTCTCACACACACACAGACCTAATTTCTACTATTCGTGGCCTCCTCCCTCTGCTCATAGGCTTACATATGTTTATATGGAAACTGGGGTTGTATTATTGATCCCGTCATTTCCTTAAAACATTCAAATAAATCCCTAAAGCTCTACACGCATGTATAGATATGTGGCAGACTTTATCCACTCTAGCTTTTCTCTATTTTAAAATAGAAAATCCCCCTATTTTTCTCAATGGTCCACATCTATCCTCCCTTTTATGCCTAAAAGCTCTCCCTTGCTCCTAGGATCATGGAACTACTCATGTTATCATTTATTTGTTTTGAGAGCATCTAATTAAATCACACTTAAGGCCTAAATATTTCATTAACTTGATACTTAGGAAAATTATTTCCTAAAATGCATGACCCCCTATGTCTACTATTTACAATAATTTTCCTTGGGCTGAATGCTCCTACTTCATTCTATTCCATGATCAAGCAGCAGTTACAACTTCTCTACATATGCACAGTTTGTCCACTTCCTAGGTAAGTAAAGGTATGTTATTTTCTAGCTTTTAATCATAGATTTACTTGAATACTAAAATAATAATTTTTGGAAAATACTTCACCATATTTCCTTTCTCATTTGAAAAAAAACCGTAAACACCTTTATTTGGGGGGAAGGGACATCCATTTATTATCACATCCATATCACTTAATTTCATTTACCATACTTGTCCTAATCACTATGATTGCATTATGGTTCAAAAGTTATGTGATTTGAAAATAAATGCTTAAATGATGAGCATATTATATGGCTGATTTAAAGATTCATTCTTAAATATGTTTAATGAATCTTGCAGCAACAAAAAGAAACAAGGTATTGAAACAAAAGAACCAATAACAGTTAAAATTTGACTCACAAAATAACCAACCAAACATGTTGTAATTCAATTATGGCAAGGAATACTTTGCAAAAATAAATAAATGAAATTGTCAAATGTAAAGTTTAAGGAAAATTGATATAAGCCAAGCTCATTCAAAAGCAAATCATGACTAAGCAATTCATTAGATTGCATGAGGCAATAACGTCAATTTACAGGTATGTAGAGTCTCCAAACTACCTTCAAAATATCATCCAATTTCACCTCACATGTTGCAACTCCATGACCATATAACCTTTCATTAGCCTCCATTTCATGATTGCATCAGGTTACCTTTGTGTTTTCCAAAAGCTAATGATTTCTATTATTATAAGTGAATTAAATGGTTAAAACTTAGAAAAATGACATATAATTTCTAATACTTAAAAGTGGCTTGAGTTTCATGACATGTGTAGGCCATTTGGAAGCTTCCAAGGTACCTTTATGTGGTCTCCAATGCTCAAATTCGAATTCCCTTCAAAGATATGGAAGAAGATTTGGATAAAGGTCAAAGACAATATGTGTCTCATCATTACCTATTTGAGTTGTAACTCTATGAAATTTTATAGGGATCTAGGGAGAGAATAATGGACCTCAATTAATGAGGTAGCTTCTTATGTTTTTGTATAAATAGGAGAGCCTTCTCCTTTCAAAGGCATGTGTAAAGTTGGAGAAATGCACATGTTTTGAATATAGAACTTGGATTTGGCACCATGATCATGAGTGTTGTTCACCTTGATTTTGTTATGCTTGCATTTGGAGCCTCTCAACTTGCCATCTCTCATGCTTTTGGATTGGCCACCTACAATGTGTGAATTTTTTTGTTTTTTCATAGATTAATATTTATTACTTTCATAGATTAAGATTTATTTATTTCATATATTTTCTTGTGTGAGAGGTTAAGGCTGATTGTGTTTATTTGCTTTCTACCTAGAAATTAAGAGCATTTGTTTTTATTTTCTTTCATATATTTTCATGTGTGAGAGGTTAAGATTGATTGTTTTTATCTTCTTTCTACCAAGAAGTTAAGAGGTTTTGTTTCTATTTTCTTTCATATCTTTTCCTATGTGAGAGGTTAAGAATGATTTTTTTTGCTTTCAGTTTTGAAAGAGTGGTGTTCTTTTCAGTTCCTGCAAGATTGAAAGATTAAGATTTCAATTCCATGCACTGTATTATAATTGTACTATAATTTCTTTTGAATTTAGTGTTGAATTAGTGTAGGTGAATTTGGTTTTTCATTATTTGGTTTCGTAGTTAGATTGATCTAAATTGAAAGTTAATTTCCAGCATATATAGTGCATTCATGCTTTGCAAGGTTTACAAAACCCCCGGGCTGACAATTAAATGATAGGTAATTAGTTTTCCTCAACATAAACTTCTTGCATGACTAATTTTTCCATGGAAAACTTCGGTAAAACATGCAAAGGCTTCTCCGTATTGTACATTCATATGAAGGTGCCAAAGGGTGAGGCATATCGATCTACTATGTCAATCAATGCCTCCATTATTACCTGCAACATGCAAGGTGGATCCTGATCAAATATAATTTTGTACACCTGAGTGACAGAGTGGTCTAAAAATTGTGTGATAATGCCACGAAAGCTCCATTTGGAGAACAATCTACAATAGGTGTGCATAGAGTTTTTTTAAGGTGTCCATGCCCAACTCAAACATAGGAACTACTGATGGGCATAGAATGCATCTAGTATGCATGTGGACATGTATATCTCTGCTTGCTAACCTTTGGGTGGATGTCGAACTTCTATCACCTATTCCTTCAACATGAGAACCAACATGTCAGACCAATTGCATGGCCTTCCTTCATTGGCCAGTTGGTCCAACAAAATCACCCAACTTTGCAGGAAGGTCTTTCTAATCTCTTGGTCATATAAGAGACATGAAAATATGACCAAGTACTGATATTCCTTTCATTGTATCTTCTTGTTGTGAACCGGCCAAGGGTTTTGTCCTGAACTTGGCTGCCCCTTTCACCCATTTCTTTAAGATAACTCTGGATTTTGTTATGCTACTTGGTTTATTGAAGGATTTCTCCATTGTAATCATTGTTTGTGACAAGTGATACATTTCTTGAAATTTCTTCACCCTGAAGGTAGTAAGCTCTATCCCACTAACACTGCTCAATGTCATTGTCTCAGGACCAGTGTGCGAGACAATTCTGTGGATCATGTTCGCACATAGAAACGTGGGATACCTACATGCAATATGGTACAAGCCAGAATTGTGGATATTGACAAAGACCTTGCGGTCTTCCAGCTCTTCCTCAAATGTGCCTGAGAATGTGTCATTAATGTCTTTCCATTTCATATTGATGTCTCTCTCTATGAACATCTTGGTGTCTTTGTAAATGGGCAAGATCACAAACACTTATTGAACTGTATCTCTAGTTGCACTTCCAATGGTGTCATTTGACCCTCCTCTCTTGGAGGCCATTGTATGTGTACTGCTAAGAGGCGGATGAACACCTACTATACCTAGAGACATAGAAACACTCATGGTAAGAAATATGCCAATTGAAAACAAAACAAAAAAATATAAGGACTGAAATACAGCACACCTGGATGACTGGCAGTGAGGTCTACACAATTTTCACCGGGAGGCTGGGAGATTGACTACCAAAACTACATAAGGCATAGTACAGGATTTGAGGAGGTTGAATGACTACTAGAACTACACAATGCATAATCCAGTTTGGCCTACTGGGGAGCGAAACCATGCAATGCGTAATTTTAGTGAGCAAAGGCATGCAATCATAGGGACTGCATTGCGCAATTTTCTGGGCCAACAGGGCACTACCTCCTAGAATTGCACAATGCAAACCTAGAGGTCAGTGTTGGCCATATTTTCATAGTTTTGGAGGGAAGGTAGAGCATTCATTTCCAGAAATGTGCATTATTGTCCAAGCAAGGTAAGGTCTAGGCCAAGGCAACCTAGACCCACCGACAGGCGATAGAAAACATGAAAAGTTTTGGATGCATGGAGAGACTGAGTGTAAGAAAGAGTGAATGATCATCTATGAAAATAGTGAATGAAAGATTCCAAAAATGCGAAAGAAAGCATGTGTGTGAAGCAAGTCGCCGCAACAATGACTGTCAATGCAAAGATAATGTCATGCTTGCAACAACAGTGAGATGCAGTGAAAAACTTGAAACTGTGCTTATACAGGTTGACATGAATTAAAACGATAACATTCATTCAACAAAACAAAGCAAAAAACATTCAAAAAAATTGTTGAGGCCTCGAAAATCACTTCTTCAACATTGGGGAGAAAACCACCTGGACCAGACCTTAAGACAACTCCTTTTTCGTTTAGGTAGTGGCTCGGACTAGGGATAATGGAACTAGTTTCCCAATGAAAGGTTATTTAATGGATTTGTAATGCTTATAGTGAAGTGAAATAGATGGATTTGCAGTAATGTATTAAATGGAAAACATATGCATTAATATACTCTATAACTTGGTATTGTTTAACATTTATCTGGATGTGATTTAAAATGATTTTCCTTAGTAAATGAAAATATAGATTGCTCAAACACCAATGGAAATGAAAATATTTCAAGATGATTGTACATGATTACTTTGATTAAATGGTTAATCAAAATAATGTGTATAACTCATATCACATTCAAAATATCAAAGAAAATTACTTAACTTGTAAAAAATATCAATGGCGGCATGATAAAAAATGAATACATGTAACATCATTCTTTAAATACCATGTAATAAGAAATTTGAAAAGATAAATTAACTATTTATTTATGAATAAAACAAAGGTACAATGATAGAAATACCAGATGCAGGTTGCTCAACTCATAAAATAAATAGCATCAATTTATTCCTTCTTAGAAAGATGATTCCAGGAGTATAGTAATGCAACTTCTCAAAATTCTTTATGAAAATTCCTAAAGAATGTTCTAGTTATTCTATTGAGAAAAGGATGAATGTACAATAGTGTGAGATTTTGTAAGCCTTTCTTCATAAAATTCAGGACCTTTATTTTGTACAACAAGTAAGATTGAATAGAAGAAAACAACTGAATCTATTGTGCAGAGCGTTGGGGGAATTTAAACAAATCACTTTAATATGCTTAAAGAAAAACATCCTTTTTGTAGCAATGTTCTGAAAGTGATTTGTTGTCTTCATCAACTTTGTTTGTTCCATTAGATTCTCTGGATTTTTGTCTGTCTACTTGAATTGAACTACTGCTTATCAGCACAAATGTCCTCTTCTGTCATGTACCTGAACAAGGAAAACTAGAATCGATAAGCTAGAAATAAATGAGGGTGGTAAGCAAGTTTTATTTGAAACAAATCTCTTTTGCAGGAAATCAGGAAAAACGTAGAGTTGTAATAAATTCCAAACACAACCATTATGGAGAGTAATGCGGAGTGAGGTTTGTGGTAAGACAAGTCATAATTTTACGGTCTTATCATAAATCACAATCACTTAGAGGTTGGGAGTACTTCAAATAAAATTGTAATCACAATCGCTAAAAGTGTTGTAGACATTTTTGGGCACTGCAACCCTAGTCATAAATTTCCATAAACTGAGGGCTGCTAAGTCCCTAAATGTGTTGCTTCACTACCTAAAGGAACAAAGATCAGCTAATTACATCATCTCCCAGAAGTTCTCCACTAAAAACTACTCAGAAATGGTCAAAACTAGGACCATACTGAATACCCAGTGTAGAGAGTGTGATGCATATCACCTTCCCAGTGTAAAGGGTGTGATGCATACTGGATAGCCCCTCTGTAGGGTACGATGGGTGAGAATGGACAAATGGCAGAGACTTTTTGCGAGGTGGAAGATCATAGAATCTTCCAGAAGCTTCCCCTCTGACACTTGCCTCTATGTTTTCGACCAAGGATGAGTAAGAGATCGTTAGTATCCAAGTGGAATCAAGAACTATCAGAAAGAGGACACCAATCAAGACCCCAGAAGATGACTCACCCCCCTATAATCATCTATATATGGATCCCTCATCACAGAGATCTAGAGGCTGGAATCTTGTATCTCGTAGAGAAATGTCGTTGCTTTTTTGGTGAAACTTCATAGTGTTGGGTGATCTAAGCTTTACTTGAGGTGAAGAAGGGCTTTCTTGCTGGAGGATGATGCTGGATCAGAACAATTGGTTGTAATCCTCTTGCTATTCTTGATATGAATAAAGCTATTCAATTTTTCCTCCATATTCTTGTGTGTTTGATTATATAAATATTTGTGTGGTCAATACATACCTGGTCCTGTATTGTTATGAATATGGATCTCTATTCTTCGAGAGTATTATGCTGCTTTGATTCTACAGGTGCTCTTTGAAGATGGGCAGATGAAGAAGAAGTGGCAAAGATCTATCAGGAAGGAGAGGAATTAGGCAAGGAACCAAGCACAAGACTAAGGTTGGTGTCCTTTTTTCCACTCTTATCTATTTTTCATAAAGGAAAGTGAAACTAGTCTTTACTTGTTTGTTTCTAAGATATCTACCAGTCTTAGTGGGAATAGCAGCTCCGCATGGACACTATTCCTGGTAACAAAATGGCGACTCCGCTGGGGAGCGAATAGATTGTTTTGTTAGTCTATATTTGTTTTTTTATAAACTTACAGACAGAGCCTGAAGTCAAGCCAGCTAGCCTTCGAACTGCATTTGCTATGCAAATGAAAAGTAGATCAATGCTGCTTCAGTCTATCTCCAGGTTTTGTTTATAATTGAAAAATCGATCTGTAAACGCCCTAATTTCCCTAAGTGGTGGCTCTAGTAACCTCCTTAGATCAACCCCTGTGATTTACATTTACTAAACATCCCTTACTTGGCCTAAATCCCTGAACTGAACTGCAAATTGTGAGTAAAGACTAGTTAAAAGTCTCGCACTGGTAGCATCACACCCTCCCTTCAAGGCAGTTTGTATGCATCACACTTCTTGTGTGCAGTAGGTGAGATGCATATTGGATTCCCTGTGTGACAGGTGCGATGGCCAGGGAAGGTTAATTTTACCTTCAGACTTTGGTTTTTCTTCACTCCTTTCAGTTCTATTTAGGAGTTTTGTTGTCTGTGGTCAATATATCTCTGTGAAAACCCCCTTCTCTTCCATAATTCCACCTCTATTGTGCGAAGAATTGTAAGTGTTTTTATGTATTGTGCACCATTTTCAGTTCTCTTTTGCAAAGAAGTAGCGTAGTTGAATTGTCGTTTCTTAATCTGAAAGTGCCGCTTTCAGTCATAGAAGAGAATCCCATTGTTCTTGATAGTCAATTGTACTGTTACTCTTGTATATGATTTGAATTAGTAGTTTTAAATTGTTGAAAATAGTTTTCATTTCGAAATCGCGAAGTGTCACCCTTATCTTCACTTCATTTTGAAAAGAAATTTGTTAAGTATTGCCGCTTTGAAAATAATTCAGATTTGCACTTAGCGTTCTTCTTGTCATTCATGCATTAAGAAGGCTGAAAAAAAATACATGCATGTGCATTTTCATTTAGACTGCTTGGTTTGATTTAGGACAGTGCATTTAGTGTGTGCTCTGTGCTCTTTGTTGAAAGACCCTCAATTCTCTTTCCTTAGTAGCTAGGAATTTCATTGCCAAAAGAAGATTAAACAGTTTTTTATCATCTTAGACTGCATTTTAGGAATTGTATACACATCACGCGGTGAACCTGAAAGGCAAATTTTTAAACAAGATTAACTAGAAAAAAAATTAATGAATCTAAAAATGCTTTGGAACCTAGTGCACAACATCTAGAAGTCTAGGCTAGAGACGTATTCCGGCGTTGTAAAACCTGGTAACTGTTGTTTTCATTGTTGGTTGGGTGATTCCTCCACTCTGAGATGGCAATTGCCAGTATGGATTTGTGCTCCCATGTACCGTCGAGTATATATTGGAAGACCATAATAGATTATATCCTTTATCCTTAGGAAGCCGTGTCTGCCACCCTATCGATAAAAATGCACTGAACACAACATTCGAAAAGATTGACTGCCGTACCATAAAAAGTATTCTGCAGTTTTGCAATTGGTTTGGTAATCCCCTCTGCCTAGATTTCCAG